>CAJNYU010004616.1:0-45452 GCA_905331475.1 Rotaria socialis | reverse complement strand
GTGCCAAACATATCCGTCTATTTGTTGTACTTCATAGTCATCAAAACATTTATTGAAAAACTTTTAATTGAAGTTCAGTGTCGAGGATCTCAAGCACTTCATGCAGAACCCGTAAAAATTGGGATGGAATTTCAATGTAAAACACGTCTATAGGATCGTGCCAATATAATTGTTGGGGTTGGTGTACATATTTTACGAAATGCTTCGAAGCGTGAATATTCGGATAGAAACAAAAATAGTAGGTGCGATGACTTAGTGAAGAATTAATACACTTCATATTTCCACGGAAGCAGGTATTAGAAGCAATACGTCGATCGGACTTGTCACTTATTTTTATATTTTATATAGTGATGTTATTCATCATTGATTAAATTCTTATCTTTTTCTCATATGTGAAATTGCATGATCACGATGCAATAGTACGAAAGCCCTCTCTATTTTATAGTCGTGAATTGCGAACGGCCAAAGTTTATTTCAAAATTTATATGTGAATAACAACACACTGTAGCTTCATTTCTACAATATACAGCGGCCGTCATAAGTCTCGCCCCACTTTCTTGTTTTTGGCGGTAGAACCCAACAGTACGACATTTTCCTAATTCTTTTTTTTTCGATAGAAGAGTTCGAGTACTACATATATGTATGCGAATATAATACGAAAAACTCTTGAATGTGATATACATAAAAACAAACGAACTTCAGTACCAACGAAAAGAAAACACAAAAAAAGACAATATGATAATGAAAATATTAGGAATACTTTTTCCTTTTGCAATAGGACTTGTTTATACAGATTTTGTAGAGCTTTTCGCAGTGTATCTTTTAAAATAAAAATCTAACATTTCATTATCTACCTGTGGAGATATATTTTCGTAATAAACTATGTTGCACACATATTTGGACAGGCAATATTTCGTAGTGTTTAGTATTTTGACTATAAAACCACCATTTCTCATTGAAATCCAAAATGTTTTCTCATCAAAAGAATCAGTAAAAAAAGCTTTACAAAAGCTGATAAAATGAAAAGTTTTCTAAATGCTTTCTGTTTTTTGTGGTTTACTAATCATGGAAGTATCGTATGACACCAACATCACATTGTCTTTTTTTGTGTTGTATTTTTCTTAGTATTGAAGTTTGTCTGTTTTTATGTATTTCATATTCAAGTGTTCGCTTGCGATCCTCACTTCATTGATCAATTTGAGAAAAATGTGAGAATGAGACAGATCATTATTCATAAAACTTCACCTGAGCCAATCAAGCGGATGCAACTCTGAGGATAGTTCTTATTAATTATTAACTCATTATCAACTCTTGATATTGCCTATAGAACTTGATCAAAACTACTTCAGCGCGGCAAAATTGAGAATGAATTTGAGTGTAATTAATTCGTTATTATTTCAACGCCCTTTAAAAGTGTTTCTAAGGCCTTTCTCGAAATGGCTTTAGCCATCATTTTCGACATTCCAAAAGTCTTCATCTCATCGAATAACCTATGCTCCCCCTTCAAGTATGCTTCTACGCTCCTTTTAGAGCTGTTCGCAAGTCACCCTAGAATTCGAAAAATGATATCCCCATATAGGAAGATCACAAAAGCACTCATTTTACTAGCAGATACGCTCTGATATCCCACCAACTAGTACATGCATTTAAATTAGTCTAAACAACAGGAAAGGCTTTTTCCAAGAAAAAGGGTCTTTTTAAGAATTTTTGATCGGAAAAAAGGCCCTTTGCTAATTGAAAGGAATTCTGTAAGGTACTGCGTATTTGAAAGTTCCTTTCAAAGGTGTTAAAAGCTGAAAACACGCTTTTAAGGGCTTTCTAAGGGCCTTCTGACTTTTTCCTCCGATTGGCTTTTGCTCGCGTTCTTGATATCACAAAAATCTTCATCTCATGTAATAACGTATGCTCTGACCTTCACCTATACTTCCACGGTGAATTTGTGGGAGCTAGGTGGTCACTGCAGAATTTGAAAAATGATATCCCCACATAGGGAGATCCCAAATAAACTAATTTTTACGGGCCGTGAAGGAGTTGAAATATGATTCTAAAGGCAGTGTCACCCACTTGAAGATGCCACAGGGGTGCCTATGTGATATTTCTCCATTATGATTAATTATAACGTAGTAAAACGACTTCTAAAGGAAGAAGGGCTTTGTGAACGTGTATGGATAGTGTTGTAAAGCAGTTATTTTTAAGTGAAAATTGGTTTATCCTAATGTGAGAGTCGGTTTCGGAGCAGTTGTTTATAGATTTCTAAGTTTTGCATAGGGTTATATAATAAGTTGGAAACATTTTTTTTTGGTTCCGAAAAGGGTATTTAAAGGGTTTGTTGGATATGTTTGGGAAAGCATTTTTTCAATCGAAATGTGTGGATTGCCGTAAGGGAGGGTCTTTGAAGTCCTTCTATTGAAGTACACGTCTTTGCAGGTCGCTGGTATATATCAAAAAACACTTTTTTTTAGAAAAGGCTTTCGTTAAGCCTCTGAAAATGTGGGTTTAAAAGAGCTCTTCAAAGGCTTTGCTTGAAGAAGGTCTTTCAAAGGTCTTTTCTAAAAAAAAGCCTTTCGGAGAAGCTAGGGACTACCGTGAAAAACGACCGGAAACGTTGGATTTCACGGCTGTAATGCAGCACTTATTTCGCCGTAAACTGTTGAAGTATACGATCGTTTACAGTACGGCCATAAACGGCACCTACCCAACGGGCGATTTACAGGTCGTTTATGGTCGTCGTTTTGCTCGACCTGGGTATTATTGTCTTGATAAAAATTGATTCTAAAAACTATGAAAATGCTTCTATAAATATGTTGTGGTTCTTCCAAAAGCATTTAAATAAAGCGAATATGAGATAACCGTTGCACCACACTTGGTTCTGAACTAAGCTTTAATCTAAATGATATCAGCTAACTGATTCAAATCCTGAGGTTAGTTTCAATAGACTGAAAGATAGAAGCAGAACATTTGCATATTTATTTGCTTGAACAGAAATATTGAATAGTTTGATATTCGGTTTCTTTTACAACAAAACTGAGAGAGTCGTTGAATATAAATATCTAATATTAGATATCTGTTGAAAAATAAAGTTTTGTCAGCGAGAAGGTAAATATCTGATATCTGATGTCTGCTGTACATTAAAAGTTATAAGATAAATAGTTCTAATTGAAAGTATTGAAAATTTTCACAATTCGAAATCATAAGAATTTTGACATGCTGATTCTAAAATTAGTTATGATTTTAGATTTGCCACTTTATGACATCGACATATTTTTTTCTATCTATATGAGAATTATTCTAGGCACGATGTCTCAAATTGAATATGATTAATACAATTGTCTGACAACGAACAATTCCATCGATTTTTTGAAAAATTTGATTATGATTATGCTTATTAATTTTGAAGTAGAATTTAGAGCTCGGATTGTAACTATCAGTTATTGTAACCTTTGCTAAATTCGAAATCATTCCACAGCTGTAGAGAAATCTAATATTGATCAGTAAACAATATTCTGAAGAGAATCAAATTAACTCAAGTGTTCTTATCTTCTCATCGAGTCGCCTTAAACGATACGTAGAATTAATCATTTCTAAATTTTATTACAGCTACAATCGATGAATTAGTTATTGAAATCAGAACACTTTTTAGACGTCACGATTTATCAAATTGTTTTCTATCAAAAATACTTTTATCCAATCATGTCTTTGATTTTGCATTAGTCATCCATAACCAAAGTGGCAATTGAAAAATTCACCAATCAAAAAGTTTACGATGATCTCTAGCTCTACATCTATCACATCAATCAGTCGCAACTTGCAAGACGATGATCAAATTACATTTCTCTCTCTATGTACATAGCATTGACCAACGAAAAAGCTGGGGCATTTTTCTCGCTCTCTCTTTCTCTTCTCTTAATTTATTCATGAGTGAGTACGCACATACACACATTGATCTTGGTATAGA
Organism: Rotaria socialis; assembly: GCA_905331475.1. NCBI lineage: Eukaryota > Metazoa > Rotifera > Eurotatoria > Philodinida > Philodinidae > Rotaria > Rotaria socialis. The sequence goes on along the minus strand of CAJNYU010004616.1, from coordinate 41,497 downwards.
CAAGACATCGACCATTCGATTGTAATTCCTCTTCTGTTCTGTTGAATAGATGTTGTTTAGCAGGGTTGAAAAAAATCAGCCGATAAGGTAAGTAGATATTTCTCAATAGCATGTCTCATTAATAGCAGAATTCCAACAGTTCTCAAGATTACCATACAAAAGTTATCCAGCTGAGATGCGATAAGTACTAATTCTCTGTTTTGCTCTAGTTCAAATGTAGTCTCTCTTTATGTTCGAATCGCGTTATTGACCATTAATTTCTCGTTAGTGCTCATTCATAACAACGTTCTCTGGTGATCGTAACCTCAGCTGTTGTTTCATGTTCCGTTCTCTTTGTCTTGAAGACGTGTCCGCTGGTTCTTTTTTTGTATGGATATTCTCACATACAGAAAGAAAGAAATATTGAACCTTTTGCTTTTCGCACTAGTCAATGTTTGATTGCTTCTTCTTTTGTGTACACTTATGAGAGCAAACCAAATCTTTAATTTCATGTGCGATATTTTGCTGTGTTTTTTGTTTTGCAAACATATATGACCCGTTACTAAAAATTTAGATGAGAAATATTCACCTTTTGTTTTATGTCTACTATCAAATTATAGTAATTCATCGGTGAGCACGTTCATCTGTTTTTCTCGCTGACCTTTACATTTTCATATTTCAATTAGTGTTTGTTGTTGTTTTCTTTTTGCTTTCGACAAGCCATATGTGATGCATCACGATAATGATGATTGTCATGATTGATGAGTATCTTCTTTTTCAGATGGATAAAATCGTTATTGAAACGTCTTTTGCTAATTCTCTATTCAAATGTTCACTCTGTAATGGACTCATCCATTTAGCTACAGTTATTAATGAGTGTTTTCATCGTTGTAAGTTTAGTTTATATGCGATGAAAATCGGCAATTATCTACCATATGTTTTAGTTTGCAAATTATGTATAGTAAATTATTTCGAAAAAAATCACAATGCTTGTCCAACGTGTCAAATCATTATTGTTAATCCATTACAAACACTAAAGTATGTGTGTGTTCATAGTAAATATTTTTTCGAAGACTCGTTCTTTTTTTTTTTTATAGATTTGATCTTACTTTTCAACGATTATTATATAAACTCTATTCAAGTAAGATAATAATAAAAAAACTTTATTCTTCTATTTACGGAGCTCTTCTTTTCGTGAAGAAATGAAACACATTGTTTCGATTCAAAAGTGATCAATCAGTAAAAAAAATAGCCTCTCACTGCTTTTGTATTACTATCTTTACGAACTCATCTATCATTCATATAATTATCCAGTCATTCTCTATTATATATTTAGGTGAAATCGCGTGTAAATCATCTCTATTACCAACGAATGGTAAGTCAAGTAAATGCCTACGGCAATGTTTTTTCCTACTGTTTATTGCCTATTATAGAATCGACTCGTATTCAGATCGAAACAAAGATTAGTGTTTATTTGGAATATTGGGATATGTAAGTTCTCAATTATTAATTAACATAATAGAATTAGATTCGTCCCGAATTTAAACGCAATGCATGTATTTCCGTCGGCTATGTCGATAGTTAATGAATTTCCTTTGCCATGTCTAAAAAACATTTGAATAGCCTTTGGCTAATTTCGATTCATTGGCTAGTTCAACTTTTCTTTTTCTAGTTCATTGGATCTATTTCCGAATGAATCACGAACAATACTATCAAAGTGTTATTTACAATGCCAAGCTGGTACATCATTAGTAGCTATTGAAAAATTTCTTCGTATTAAACATTCATTATCATCAACGATGAAAGTAAAATCGTTCAGATTTTTGCTTTTGTATATTAATCAATCTTTTTTTTTCTTGTTTGATTCAGATCGATCTTTTTTATGAGTCATTTCTGTTGGATATTGATAGCGAACGTCTAATTGATATTTGTTATTGTTTTGATACAACGAATAAAGTAAAGTTTCTTCATCTCGATGATTAATAAACAAAAGTTTTCATCGTTTAGAATTCATCGCTCGTTATTCGATTTACTGTGAGTCCGTATGGTTATCAAGCAATAATGAAACGTATTCGCCAATCAAAACAGCCAACGCCATTAAAAATTGATGTATTAGAACCTATCGCTAATTCATCGTTATCTTCTACGAGTTCCGTTGATTCAAAACTGAAAGTAAAACTATGTCGATCACAAAGTTCAACGAATGATTGGTACATATCGCAATCGAAAACGCCCAGTGAACTTCCTGATCTGATTAATTCATGTGAAAATCGAACAGATCATAAACCAATATCATTAAAAAAGAAAACAATCTTAAACAAACCTCGACGACGACGTATACGTTTTATTCCAACGATGGTTAGAGTCCCACCATCAATATTTGATCGTCTTTCGAATAAACAATATGATTTCGATATATTTCAATCAAATGAAATGGACGTCGACAATAATCTAACAGACATATTCGATGATGTTCAACAAACATCGTCCAACCAAAAAACTGTTTGTAAAGTTCCACCCTATACGCCTGAAACTTCTTCATTCTATGACAATGCACCACTTGATTTAAGTTTAAAATGAATGAGTAGTATGTCATGATATAGCTATACGTTTATTCTATTTTTCTGAACAGTGATTGATCGAGTGTATAATGAATTTTGTTTTTCTGTATCCATCATTTGTTTTGTGTGTGTATATATATATTTATTTATAAACGAGTTGAAAGAAGACAGCCGTGATATTTATTCAATGATATTGCTTATACACGTGCGGTACGATTATGATGATGAACACAAAGGTAAGAAGAAAAAGCGCATTTCCGATCTTAGACAAACATAATTGTTTACTTGTTACTCTATCTAGAAGATGCGGAGAACGTCATTCATTATCAATGAGTTAGAATTTTGTTCGCATTGAATATAGAACTATACAAAAGAGAGACATCAAAGAAATAATTTGACGTTTTTCGCTTCAACACTTATCTCTAGATGTACACATAAGTTAGAAGATGTTACTTTTATTGACGATCTGTATCGTGTCATTTTATTAGCTAGTCAATTGAAGGGTGAAGACCATAAAAAAAGAATAGTGATAGACGAAATATAATCTGATAAAGAACATTGATCGCTCGAATTATATTTTGATACGTTGTTGACAGAAAGAATAAGAACGACACATGGAAAGAATATAAAATGAGACGAAAAAAAAAACAAAATAGATCTACTTTTTAACGGGTGTTTTCTTAACAAATCACACACAGATGTAAATCAATATAAGGGATGATTTTTAATTTTTTCGATGAAAGGATATTTCAATAGACAATCAGTATTTTGTTTTCTGCGAGAGATACCATCATATAGATCGGTTTGATTTTTGTATGAAGCCAAAATATAAGGTTATCACAATGAAAAGATATTAGAAGGAATAGACATGTTGTTTACTTCTTTTTCTGTGTACTTAAAAAAAGTGAGAACACTAGATTCGGTCAGTGTGTCCGTCCGACCGTTAACACGATAACTCTTGAAAGTCTCATCCAATTGTCATGAAATTTTGTACACAAAATGATCTCATCAATATCTCAGTCGAGTTCGAAGATGAGAAGGATCCGTCAAGAAATAGCTGAGTTATCGAAAAAATTGTCAGTATTGGCCAGGCCATCCCTAAGGGGGGGGGTACAGGGATTTTTTCAAAAAAAAATTTTTTTCTCAGAATTATTCATAACATATATAAATCGACTCAGTTTTTGCAGTACACATAACAATCGGATGCGAATCCGAATGTTTCCGCATTTATTTATGATTGATATTCTCTTAGAATAGCCTGTCGATGAATTTGAGAGAAAAAGAAACGTTAGAATAATCGATATGGAATTACAATAAGAAATCTGATGAAGTTGCTATTAAGAATCACAGGAAGATTAATTTATTCGATTCATGTGTGCCCTTTGATATTAGCCAGAATTCGAAGTATTTGATCTCTATACTTCAGGAGACTTCCATACTCTGGAGCGTGAGTTAGAAATTCTACAACATTTTCTCTGAATATTTCTAGGCAGCAGTCATCGGCTAACTAATGCTTTTTATTTGTGATTGAACACATAAAGAATAAAGTTCTGTGCTATAACATATCGCTTGTTGTACCACCTAATATATAGAAAAGAGAAGTTTTAAAAGATAGATTTTTTTATTATCTGTACATGAGCATCTCTTGTCTAACTATGCATGGTTCGAAAATAAAAAAATTAATATTCATCAGATAAAGTTCGTATAATTAAATTCATTAGTGAATATTTAAATGCTTGTTTTTGAACAAAATACGGTATCCATGGTTGCATAAAATAACGTGCTGTCATACCATTAAATATAAATGTGAGTAGAAAACTGACTGATTTTGGGATATTCACTCCACGAAATTGACGTTTAAGGATGTGTTCAATACAAACAGCTAAACCTTGGAGAAGGAAAAATGTTATTTGACTGCCAGTGAAGCTTTTAGAAGTTACATAAATAGAATATTCATGCACAATACCAGAGAACAAGAAAATGCACAGACATGAAATACCATTGACAATAAACTTCGGTGTATTCGGCCAACAATAAATAATAAATCTTGTTGTTGGTTTAAAGATGAGTTCAATCCAAGTATCTTTGTATCTATATAATGATAGAATGGTTGATTTATGAGTTAGTTCATAAATATTATTTTCATGCGATCTGAATCCTTTTTCAGTTTTCTGTTTGACTGATCGTTTTTGCTACAGTCGACACTCAAGAAGCTCGCATTCTAGCGAAAGCATTTAAAACAATGACTAAACTACCATCGTACTCGATACTGAGAAATGTACATTTTCGATCAAATTCTTCATTTAGAATTAGCAGCGCAGCCGCAAAAAAACGCTGCATTGAATCCGAGATTTTTTTCAATGAGTAACCATTCCGTAAAACAGCCATGAAAAGGAATACAAATTTGCCTATTAAAAAAAATCAACGGAGGGGGGGGGGCACTTTCTGTATAAATCAGTACAATGATCCGACTTTTTTTCGAAGTTTTGAATAACATATGATTGGTATTATACGTGAGCGATAATTATAATTCGTTAAGAATAACGTTTGCTCATGCTGTTTTTAAAGTCTTTCTCTATTTGGCAAATATGAATAATACACCGGACAGAAAATATGTTCATTTTCTTTATCACTTACATTTGATGCCATCTTGACCAGAAATCCGAAGGTGATTTTGCTAGATAGGGCTGTTGAAATAGTTCAGGCATTAATTTAAGTGGCCGATTCAATATTAAACAAAGTGCATAACGAAGTATATCATAATTCATCATAAAAAAATAATACACCATGCAACCACTCAATTGGTTGATAATAATTTGTATTAGTAAAACTTTTTCATAATAATTGTGATAAAAATCGATACTAAAAACTTGATTGACAATAAAAATAGTCAGATCAATAAGTAGATAGTATTGAATTATTTTACATGATAGATATACTAATGATTTAAATTGTTTATCGAATTGTATCGACCCCGTGAAGATAATTTCTTTTTTAATTTTTTTTTTCTTAATTTTCTTTACACTTATCGGTAATGTATAAACACGATAATAGAATAATTCATGTTGAATATCAAAAAATGACCAGTAATTAAATTCTTTTCGTCGAACCAACAGCCATTCACAGACTTTTTGTGCATAATAAACTGCAACACTTGCAATACATGTGCTATACACTGGTATCGAACAAAATGGTTGACAACATGGAATAAATAGAAGATAGACAACAATGGGAATCGTAAGAATCCATTTGGATATTTTTGTAATCCAAAAGTTGAATATTGAAAGAAGAAAAATTGGAAAATAAAGAGCTACTAACGCTAAACTTGCAGGCAAATAAATTTGTTGCACATCATCAATCGTAAAAAGTAGAAAGGTATTCAGCTGCTGTGAATAGTCCATGTGTGATTTGATGTTTGTCATCGAGCCTATGCAACAAAATAAAAACATTCGAAAGAGAAAAGAAAAAAAGCGTCGTTTTGCGTCATTATTCTCCTTCATAATATTTGTATGTGAGAAATAACAGGCGTAGCGTTATATACTACGATGTAAAATTCATAAATAATACATTTAGCTTTAGAAGAAGACTAGGCCAGAGAAAGGGCGTTAGCCGCTATGAACATTTTTGGGAAATGTGAAGAAAAATAAATGATTATCAAAATCTCGATTCTCGAGAAGATCAATAATCACCTTCGAATATTCCTTTCGGAAATAGACATTAACTCTCCTGAATATAATTTGAAAAAATACAAGATAATTCGAAGGATTGGATCATTTTAAAATCATCTTTCACTAGTTGATATTTTTCTTCGTGAAAACATTAAAACTATATTTTTTTTAAAAACATTTTAAAATATCAATGACATTAAATGATGAATTAACAACAAAAACACAAGAGAATATTTCTAGGCTGAAATCAGAACGTCTCCATTTTGTAAATGTGTGACTGTCGGTAAATGATTACGTCTTTTTGTATTATTATTATTATTATTATTATTATTATCGTATTTATTTGTTGTTAATAATCCATGATCGGTGTATTTATTATTACATGACAATGACGGTGATTTTATCTGTAATGGTGCTCGTCGTTGTATTCTTTCGAGTCCTTGATATTGTCGATGGAAACGAGGTGATAAATTTGATTGCGGAACAATACCATGTAGAAATGTTGGTCGTGTGATTAAATAATTCTCGTAGCGTCGTGAATAATCTGTTGATATAATGGGTAATTGTTGAAACTGATAGATTTCATTGGAGAAATCTGTTGATATAGCTGTTGATGTTGATTGTGCAAATGATGACGATGAAACTTTATCTTCTGATGATGATGATAAACGACAACGATGCGTTTTAATAAGCATTGCAATAATAAATATAATAAGAATAAAACATAATAGAGTAACGATAGTTATTATTATTAAAATAGATACAAAACTCGTTGTTAATGGAATCGTTTCGTTTTTTGGCGAAGAAAATAAATTAATCATAGATGCTGTTGTAGAAATAACGGTTTCGTTTCGTACGATGTCATATTTTTTTCGAAATATTGTTAGTGGTCGGCATTGATTATCATCACAAATAGTTCCTAGAAAAAGTCGACTTAGACACGAAAAAGAATTTAAAAATTTAGTTCACCTGTTGGACATTTTCGTATAGTTGTTCCGATTGTATCTTCATCATCAAATCGACATTTTCCAGTTGGCTCTAATTCGCAATCGAAAACTCCATTAATTTTTCTCACCTTACGCGTATGCGGCGGACAAATACAATGCGATGTTTTACTTTCATCACACCATTGCAAGCAACGCTGCGGAAATTTTGAGCAATTACTTCGATCGATTGCATCGGTACATACACGGCCTATATTTGGTATATCAATTCGAGTTATGTTCTCATTAAAGCATTGGCATGTTTGTGAGATTTGATCGCAATAGATCAGATCGTTTGTAGAATATCGATTACTACAATCTGCATTCGAGTAACATTTCGTTCCAATGGACTTTTCAAAATCTATTTTGAAATTAAATGTTTCATTCGATGCTGTTAAATAAACAAGTTGCTTCGAACAGTCGTATGCTTTACAGGAGCGAAGAGTTATTTCTCCTAAAGATAAACATATACTCTCGCTCAATAGTGAAAATTATGTAAACGAACCTGGCTGTAAGAATAGTACAGATTGCATACCGAGATTAGTAACATTAATAACACTCAATTGAGTGGTCATATATTCCGCGATCGATGATGATCTACTTGTGTGTTTATGCTGTCGCATAGTATATTGACATTCTGTAAATGTCAAATTAACAGGTTGATGCGAACATTTGAGTAACAAGGGCAAAAGTAACATCCATCGATTACCCAAATTATAAATCAGCGTATTCGTAATATGATTTTCCGTGTGATTATTATTATTAAAAGAATAGTGACCAATAAAATCAATTGAATTTGAATTAAAAATATGTGCACCAAGCGATATGTATAAACTCGTATCAAATACACAATCAGCTAATATAACAGATGTACGAATATATGGACAAGTAGCCACTATCTGGCTCACAATAATGAACGAATAAACAAAGCAAAATCGAATAATAAACATGTCATGGCATGTGTATGATCATTCTATCGACGTCATTATCTAAAAAATAAATCGAAAGATCAATCGAAAATTCTTTAAACGCTATAGTCTACCCTATTGGTGGTCATTGTCAATCATACTAACGTACAAATAATAAGCCGACTTACCCACTGTGTAGATATATATTGGATATTTGAGTAAAAACAAAAAAAGGAGCCGTCAATATAATTGGAACAGTATGGGCGTCACTCTGTCGCGCAGTCAGTCTCCTCCTTTTATGGCAATCAGCAAACTATCGATGTGGCGACTGTTTCTCATCAAGTGAACATATACATAAGTGCATAGGAAGGGAACGAAGCGGTTCGATTCTCTTTTTTTTATGCTTACACTACTGTTGAGACTGACATGCACGGAATTTAACGTCGTTGATGCCATATATATGTGCATATATATATATATATATATATATGTGATACAACTTTCGCTTGCACGTTTCTTAAATAAATAAATCGTCATTTTACCAAGGGTACACTTGAAAAATTATGTATTTCAAATTCAATTAGTTTGTATTATTGAAATGTATTTGCATCGTTTAGTAGAGTTCTTTTAAAACCAACGTATCATAAGTAAATCAATGTCAAGCAGACACAGATGGTTGTCAAATTAAATTAAAGTGTTCATATATCAAAATAATAATGATAATTCAAGCCAGATAAAACGAATTTATGGTCTCTCTATTGGTGCGCATAACTTGCAACAAGTCAATATAATAACGATTGCCGGGATAATCGTCTCGAGTTTCTAGTCTCATTCATTCTCGTCTTTATTATTTGCGTCATACAAATTCACACACGAACAAATGACTCTCTCTCGTCTTCTCTTTCACAAATGCAAGTATTGTTTGTACAAATCAAATGACAGATAATCATTTCGTGATGCATAAATGCACGCACAAGCTTTCGAATTCTTTTTTTTTCTCTTCACATTAATAACAACTCGTTTATCCATTTTGAACAAATGTTTTTTTTTACCTGCCGCCTTGTCGTTGTCGACGGAAGAAATTGTGTACATCTGTTCTTTTTCTCTATGTCGCCGATGGCAATAAAAAAAAACTCAAATGAACAGCACCATTTTTACGCGAATAATGTCGGTGATTGACAGCTGTGATATTATATGACGACATGAATATACGGTATTATATTGGTGCTTTGTCAGTGATGGCACATCACATTATACGCTCTTTTACTATTAGATGTATCGCCTCAAGACACTTCGCAACATAGATACCCATTGATTATATAAGAATAAGAACAACAACATTTACGCGAATGATCACTTCTAATAAGATTGATTTCGAACATGAACAAATAAACATTTCCCTATGATTCACATATGCAGATGAGTTCGAGATCAAATGAAAATATGATTTATTGGCGTTTAATTTGTCATCTTTAGGTTTCTGTTCGGGAGAAAAATTATTCATTGTGTGCTCAATGAATGATCGCATCGCCTTTAATCTTATCAGATGTGTGCAACATGTTTCTGTGTTCTCTTTCATCAAGAGTAATCTAAGCAAAATTTCTCTCATTTCAAGATCAAACAGTAGCGTGTTCGTTTTTTTTTTTGTTACGCTAGAATAGTAATAGTTACTTATACAAATGACTCGATGTAATTTGTTCTCTCGAGATATTGAATGATCTTTTTATCACCAAGGAAAGTAGCTAGATATGTTGCTAATCGATATTATTACAACATTTTTCTTTGTGAATGAGCGAAATGTCAATGATAAGAAGCATCTATTGCCATCAGAAATGTGCAAAATCGATTCAAGACATTAGCATTTTCTTACTAGAGAGCGAGAAGAAACAACACGACACACATAAGAGCCGCCGTTCGAACATGTTGATTTCGCACCTGACAATTGTTTTTGCATAGGAACTTGTTTATTGATATCAATTATTGTGTTGGTGTGAAGATGTAATCGATTACTTGAAAGTGTCTTTGTTCAATATTCGTGACGGAGAAGTCATTTAAGTTTACATGAATTTCTCGAGCTGCTTAAAGTGTGCTCATCGGACAGACTTCAAAGGGATTCAATGATTTTTGTATGCATTACTCACAAGAATATACTACAAAACTTTGATATGAAACGAAAAGACAAGGTTCAAGTTTTTTTTTATTGATAATACAGCAAAAGACGTTCCTTTCTATTTCTTGAAAATATGATTAGTGTAAAAATTATGGCATCTATAATTGTTGCGAAAGATTTTATTCATTGACGTTTGCCGTGTGCGTGTGTTTGCTCAGCGCGATGCGCAAGTCAAGTCAATACGATGGATACACTTATGTGTCTTATTCTTGTCTAACTAAAGCAAACTATTAGAATAGAACTACTTTCATGTGCTTCACATAACGAGTGACTAAATAATAGTGTAGAGTCATTATTTGACTTGGCTTGAAAATTTACCGGTGACTAATGATTCGTTCATCGCTGTATTTATGATGCGATTATTTTTTTTTTCTTGTTCTGATTTGCAACTGCATTGTGTTTTATTCGAATAAGTCGAAGAGACTTTTTTATTTTATTTAACAAAATGAAAGCACATGTTTTCCGTTGTTTTCTTGTACAATATACAATTTATTCATGCGTCATCTGTATCAGTACCGAGAATAAGCGCACGTTGATATGTATTAAATTTTTTCAACGATACTGTCGGCAAATCACCAGGCTCGCCTAAAAAGTTCGAATTCGAATTCAATGTTCTTTTTTTCTATTTATAACTTACGCGTTTGTTGTAATTCAGTACTCCAATGTGTCAATGTACAATTATTTTCTACTATTGATTTTCGTTGTTTTCGAAACTGTTCAAGTGTATAATCGCGTATGAATACCGGCGGACTCATGCTCACATACGCAGCAATTCGTAAGAAATCTACAGGTTCGTCATCACGTCGTTCTTGAATTGCGAATGCAGGCGAATTACAATGTACGAGACGACTATCCCATAGAACGAGATCACCTGCTTGACACTGAACAAGTTTTCCGATAGCTTGGCCATTGTCTAAAATTCGATGATCTCGGGGTATCATCACGAAATCTCTTTTTCCGCGAGTAAGTGTAGCTAATTCTGCAAAACGTAAATGTGAATTCGGAATAGCTATAAAACCGCCGGTGTTCTCATTTTGATTTGTCAATGAAACAAAGCCTTGTATACAACATCGATCGGGTTTGCACACAGGATTTTGATCAACATGAAACCATCCGCCTTTCGTTTTCCATGTGGCATCATAACGCCAATCACGAAAAATACCACAACCATCAAACGAAACTAATAATTGATTTGTATTCCATATCTGAGAAAAGACTCGTTTTACATTTGGATTCGAACGAATATTCCACATAAAATCAGATTGACCAATACCGCAGTTATTTACAACACCATGAGTAGTAAAACCTGGCCTGAAAGTAAAGAAAGAATATTAAGTAAAAATGTTCGCTATTTATATGCTAACCAATAATTTGACCACGTTGAAGGATCTCTACGTTGAATTCGGCATCCGGGAATATTTTCAAAAAATTGCCATAATAAATCTATATTAGTGTTTATCTCATCTTGAGATAAAACATCACGGAAAATTGCATAGCCATGATTATTTAAATAAGCAATACCATTGTTAAAACTTTCATTATCGTCGATTGAAAAACGTGGCGTTAATGTTGTATGATCAATACGTAAAAAATTACATTTGGAATAAGTGCATGACGCAGCCATAGTTTTATTTTTCTTGCGTGAAAGATGGAGAAACTTGAGTTACACGAGTATATTAGTCAGTGAATCGGTGATGCAATTACTTTTTAAGAATAGTGCAATAACTAACAGATAATGTGAAAAAATTTCGAAATACTCATAAATATTTTAGTTGATAAGAGAGATCTTTTTAGATTAAAAAAATGACATGAAAGGTGTCTTTTATTATGAATAGCAATGAAATTTCAATGACAGACTGGAAAAAATATCGAACGGTCTCTCGTATCGTGAGAAGGATAATATATGTGAAAGAGAGGATCTTTTATTGGCTACATCGCAGCTAATGAAATTTTGATAGAAAATTGGAAGTAGTAGTGTGAACAAACGAATACTTGAGGGAATTGATTTTCTCCACAGCTTTTGTTCTGTTTACGCAATGAATCAAAAGTATCACTGCCAAGATTTATTGCTGTGACTTTATTATTTATTACTTTAAGAATTTTAGAGTACAAAATAAAAATGAAATTCACTACTACTCATATTTTTATTGGTGAAAGGTCATTCACTCGACTTAATGCCATTTCACTACGATATACTTTATGTTTGTAAATGAAATATAATCTTTCTACCTCACTCTTTTCCTCGATGCCTTTGTTCAACAATCGCATCATCTGATAGATTATTTTCGACATAATCGATGTATACTACGTCCATCGCTTTTACTCTATGTCACAGAGTTTAAAAGTTAAAGAAATGGATAAAAACGAAGTATACATATTTACACGCCATGGCTATCATGTATACGTACTACATAATACGTAGAAACAACAATAAATATGAATCACAGTAAATCGTAATTCTTTGTGTGTTTACACTTATTCATGGACTTACTTGGCCTAGATATTCATAAACAAACGTAGCTTATCGCTAGCAGCCATTCTAACTATATGCTTAATCATACCTAACATTCATTTCTACCAGAAATACAATAAAAACAATTATGGGTTAAAATAGAGTCCATGACTTTTATTTATATACAATCATAAATAGAATAAAAGTCACAAAATTCGTTACTATCGACACGTCATTTTCTTAATACATTCATCAGTTGGACTTCCTACCGCGTAACTTTCTCTTTCAATCAACAATTTGAATTCTGTGAATTTCAATAAACAGATGATGCACTCCATCGACAGCATAGTAGAATGCAGACTACCTTGGACAAAGATAGAAAAGCAATAATATAATGGCATAGTATAGTATGATATCCAACAGTGGTAATGATGCGTCGTAATTGGTTTGTTTACCTTTTGAGATAAAAGATGCACAAATATAGGAAAATTACAATTACAATTAGTTGTTATCAACAAAATCATGAGTAAAAATGAAAAATTCTTGCATGGACGATCGCGACTGTGAACAAATTTGATAGGAAACAAGGTTCGAATTTATCACAGGCGAGTCGAGTGTACGCTGAATATATTAACACGAATCAAGCTGGTTTTATCTAAAGTTAGATCGTTCAGCAGATAGAATTATTTTCAAATTCCTCGTATTTTCCTGCAGGAAATAACAATATTCTGCTGAATTACTATCGGTAAATTACAAAGCTGAAATCATCAGTCTGTATAATTAGTTACCTTAAGGAAATACTAGTATGATGTCACATTCACACCATCAAGCATAGGTTAATTGATCGTTCTAATGAAAAATCATGGAAGTCTACGATTTTGCAAATCCGGAAGTAGACAAACGACATGAATTTTAAGCGTTTCTTAAAAATATCTCGTTAGTTTCGAGTTACTTTAGAACTTCCACTGATCGTTTAGATAAATAATCTTTTATTATGAAGGATGGATCATTGACCAAATCAAAGACTGAGAATGTGTTTATTTGTTTTTTTCAAACCGACAATCACGTAGATAATAAAAAATTTTCGATTTCGGCTTACAAAAAGAGAAATTTTATTCTTCATTGAATATCTACTAATGGTTGATCGGAATGTAAACATTCGAAAGAATGCTTTACAAGTAATCATATGAAAATGTACATCGTTTAATTTATGAAAAATCAAGGACGTACGTGCAGTACTTATGTTACAATAAATTTTCAAAATTGCATCAATCTTGAAACCCCAGGGTCGAGTATTGCACATCTAAAATAATTTTTTTTTAATATAACGTAATGACACATAACGCATAATTCATAAGTGTCTACCTTATAGTTTTATTAAATGCATGTTGTTCGCCGATGAACTTATCCTTCTTTTCACCTACAAGATTTGTGTGTAGATCATGATAAAAGAAAACTTTCTTTTTTTGTTCTTTTCACGTCAGAAACTTTTCGAGTTCTATGTATTTATCATTAATTATATGTAGTAAATCTTAGTTTCGATAAATTATAATTTCCATAAATCCACCGCTGTCATCTGTAATGCAGATAGATGAACAAAGGCTTCATGTCTCATGCAATCATCAGGAATTTGAACGAGCTAAAAATATATTCTGTCACGTCACTGTTCTTAGTATTGTGTTGCGTACGGGAAAACATTTCAATGCAAACAGAATTTTACAAAGTTTTTTTTGTCATGCGACCAATCAATGCTTTTTATTTTATTTTATTTTTTTATTAAATCGATATGTTCTCAATTGACCTACAGCACAATCGTAATCATCAACACCTCATCGTCGGCAAGAATCAGTTGTTCAAAAAAGAAAAACAAACGCCTATAAACAAGTTGACTACACATAAATAGATATGTATATGTTTAAACAGATTTGTCTGTCATTCGTCAGAACTAACTGATACAAAAACAAGAACGAGAGAAAACGAAAAAAACATAAAACTATCTGATTTAAAAGAAAATTAAAAGAAACAAAATGTGTTATATGCATGGATCAATCTATATATTGAATATTTATAGAAATAAAAGAAACATAGAAAAATAAACTTTTTCTTATAATCAGATCTTAAATCGGTAAACACAAGAAAAACAAAGGAATTTGTCACCGAGATTAAAATTCTTTGCTGTTATACGAAGAAATATTTTCTTCTCGTTGCTAATGAAACTGTTCGATGTCGTAAACAAGTTTGACCGCATCTAAAACATGTTCAACTGTATATTTGGGTTTTTTAAGTTCAGGATCAATAATCATATCACGATGACCATGATTAATGCTTGATGTTTCATCATAGGCTTCTTGATTATATACACCTGTACATACAAGTATGGATTGAATATTTTCCGCTGAGTAATAATGTTCAGCATCATTAGCAACTAGTTCAACGGCATTCGAATGTGTCCATGCATTGGTATCAAGTATTCGTGTTGAATTCGCTGTTAAACTAACAGCTGCTGTTTGCGTAACAACTTGTTTTAGTTTCGATAAAGCTCGAGTTTGTAAATAACGATTGTACACATTTGCACCGAATATATCCGTATCGGGATTATCCTAGAAACGAGAGAAAAAGAAGTATTGATTTCTACGGACAAAAATTACGAAAAACTTACGCCAACGGCATAAATACGTTTTATTGGTTGTTTATAGCCAAGTTCATATGCATGCCGAGATATAAGATATTCAGCGTGGTAATATGTAATTTCACTTGGTTTACCAACGATGGCTGTATATTGCAAAGGATGACCAGAAATTTTCTTCAAACAGAAAATAGATTAAATTTATTTTTATTGTGCATCTATACGCAAAATTACTTTATATAAATTTTCCAAGCAATACATGAATGATCCATGTCCGAATCTATAAGAATAAAATAGTTTTCTAGATGGTTCGGAATGCGAGCTTTATATTTTTGCAGGTCATTTGGGATCATCGTGTGAAAGACATCGGATTCCTTCAGCTTCATTAACCAATAGACAAACATGTCAGGAAAACAATCTATCTATTTATTTCTGTATTTAGCATAGATTTTGTCTTATAGTATTATTCTAGTTAAGGTCTATCTCGAGATCTATTTACAATTCGCATGTTTATCATATAGCTACTATTAGATAATGCGTAGGATGTAGGCTTTTTTTCTGCGCCAATGTCATATCATATCTTAGAACATTTGTGCGATGTAGCTAATCGACAAGTGCCACATCTCACTTGAATTTATAAGTAACTATTTTCTCTCCCACTCATTCACGAGCCTCTACTATTTATTTTTCCTATGATCTAGGCTTTGGTCACCGCGACCCAAATTATAGTTCTACGTATCTATAACTAACACGTTTGATCTCTGACATATTGAATAAAAATAAATATCATGTCTCAATGACAAACAATTTATTATCATATAGCCCGGAAGTAAAACTGTCTGTTTACAGGAATTAATATAACTGTCTTAATAATTAATCATCATTGATTATACTCTAATATATTCTTAACACATAATTTGCATTAAGTATTCACGCCTTGAATAAACGGAAGCGAACATAATGAACAAAACAAAAACTTTAGTCAGTATCCTAATTTCGTATTCTTATCAGTTCGGACACATCTTCGATTTAATCAAGGAGAAAAGTTCGCGTAAACAGAAAGATTAATCAGGTATTACTGTTCTATCTATTTACCTGGGTAAAGCGGCTTCAGCCATCCATAGAAGATCAGCATTAGACGCTAGAATGGGTAGATGTGAAACCGGTGGACGAATAATAGGTGATGAAGGATTTCCATTGGTCATTAAAACATCGATAATTAATTGTAAACATGTTTCCCATCTAACTGGTTCACCAAATAATACAACAGCCTCAATAGGCAAAAAATAATCTCGAAATGGAGAATGCTGAAATAAAGAAAATTTAGTCAAAAAAACTAAATTTTAGAAATTAGATTTCATACAAATCCTCGTCGCTTCTTGTGATCGACCATATCAAGATTAGGAAAAGCATCACATAACTGTTCAATTGTAGTGACTTTAGTGAAACCTAAATTTTTCGCTATATCAGCTATGGGTCCTTGGCCACTAATTAAACAATGTTTCTTATGGAATTCACTATACATTTTCAATGGACTATGTGACATGATTACTTGTTCAGGTGAAACCTATAGAAAATAAATTGTCTTCAACAATAATTCATCGTTATTTTCTTCTTCTAAATAATCCTACTGGAATTCCGAGAATTTGTGAAAGTTTAGCTGCTTTTGATGAACGCAATTCATTACCAGCATTGGTAACAAATACTGTCGGAACACGAAATTGTCCCGATGTTGTAACAAGTTTACGAAATGCATCACGTGTATACGGTAGTAGTTTTCGTCCTCGTGTTAAAACACCATCAATATCAAAAAGAAGACCAAAATGTGGCTAAATAAAAAGAAAAAATGAGTTGTCAATGATTGTAATAAACACAAACCTCTTTTAAATTATAATTATTTGTGCTTAGATCAGCAAGGGAACGTTTCCAAAATGGAATTTTTAGCATTTGTCGACTGAATAGACATTTAACACAAGATATATTCATTGTAAAATCATTCAAGAATATTTTTCTATAGAAATTATCGAAAATAATAGAAATAAATGAATCAGTACGGATATTTTTCCTATTGTTTGGTTTTGAGATGTAGGTATACCATGACGTCACTTAGGCAATTCGTAAAATAATACGTCACACTCGATAAAAAAAAGAACAAGAAAAAAATGTGTTGACCAACGAGAAGGATGTATTTTTACTTCAGCACAATCATATAACGATAACGTAGGCGGAAGGTTATTGATTGGAGCTGATTGCTTCATTACTGTTTCTTAGTATAGTTATATTAATGTTTAGAAAATAAAGACTAAAAGTTACAGAATTTTATTATATAGAATATTTTTTAATGAGAAAAGGCTTCTTTAAAAAATATTTTAGCAATCGACCAGCAGCGCCATCTGGCCAGAACAATTGTACAAACGCGACAAGAGTTACGGAATGTTTGAATTGCAATTATTCATTCGAATTCGATTTACAGCAGAATCGATAATACTCTAGGATAGGGGTGTACAGCTCACGCTCATTTTGAAATGAGCGCGAATGAGCGATCGTAAGCATGAGGGTTTTCAGTTGTCAATAACCAAAGCTGTAGCTAATTTTACTTCTTTATAACTAGTGCTACGAACCTCAAAATCACTCGTACTCATTCAACCCCCATAGCTGGTTGTCACCGATGACCGCTCACGAAAATGAGCGTGAGCTGTACACCCCTACTCTAGGATGATCCAACATGGCTTGTTCTGTGTTTCTGTTTTGAGAAAAGCAGTGATATTGTAGTTTGGTATCAATCAATTAGATCAGGACTCGTATTACTTTAGTAATTGTCTTCATAAAGAAACGCATTTTACAATAAAATATAAAGCAAAACCAAACTTACATATATTATACAAAAAACAAAAAGAAATCTATTACTCGTACACCTATAGGATATTTAAGTATAAAACATTAGATATTACTCAAGACTAAGTATGCTCAGTTTTCACCGTCGTTCTTTCTTCCGTTTCATATTTATCATCATTATGTAATACCACATGTTCCGATGTTGGCGTGTCCGCCATAATGGGAGTTGATACACTTAGATAAGGCGTATCTGCTGCGGTTTCACTGGTTCTTGTACTAGTATTATTAATTGAAGTTTCGATTTGATTATTTAGAGAAATGTTTAGATCTATTTTTGTAAAAGAACTTCGATATAATTGTGGATTATCATTGAGTTTACGTTTTAAATCAGGTCCGCACAATTTTTGATGTGAATCCCAATCACGATGTTGACAATATTGACCACAATAACGAGCTATATTACAACCAGAACATGTTTCTATAGCTCGACGGGCACAATGCCAACATTGCTAAAGTATTCAGAAATAAAAATAAAAAGATCATTAAGATTATCTTTTACAAATTGTTACTTCTGGTCCATCTTCTTGTCGATTAAGTAAAGCATAGGCTTCTTCGAATGTTTGTGCTTTTAGTTCTTGATTCAATCGTTGATATTGTTCGCGTTCACGAAGTAAAATCTCATTGGATTTTTGTTCTGCTTGTGAAACAGCTTTCTGTAAGTCAACTATAGATTGGCGTTTTATTTCGAGAACAGCTTCTTCTAAAATATCAATCGAAAACAAATGACATGAAAAGCATATTTCACGAAGATTAGAATCAGCGGCTGAGGATGTAATCGATGATAACCTCTTCTAAGTCAAGATCTGTGCAGGGCACACACACTTTTCATTGCAGTCATACTGTAGAAAAAACAACATTTTGCAATTGTAATAATAATATTTGATAAGTTCTCGAAAAAAACGTTTTTGTTCCGGCGACATATGTCATATTCATACACTAAGACAAGAATGCTAGACATTATCATTGCAGCCACATGATACAACTTAATTTCTTACTGGTGGATTCGAAATAAAACAAGCAGTTACAATTAAAAAGAACTGAAAAATAAACTCTATTTTTGATATTCGATCAAAACTGTTTTCATAGGTTTGTCAAGGTGAAAGTTTAATTCTTAGTTAATAAATACGCACAGTACAATAATTTGTTTCAATGACGTTTCTTTCCTCATTCAAATATCAGTTCGAGTAGTTCACTGTGATTTGCGTTAAGTACTATAAGTATTACTGAAGTGAAACAGTAGCAACTGTGCTCTACATTTACGGATTGTAACTAAAAATAGTAACTATGCTCACTTGTTGAAGTACATCGGCGATTATTTTTAGGAAGTCAGAGTACTCATGAATTCGTTACCTTCAAGTAGATTTCTATAGAAATTAACTCTTGTATCGATTTTCCGAATTAAAACAGAGCTGAAATTTTCTCTAATTTTTGGTTGAACATCAATTTAAAACAGGTGATATCACACGAACCTGCTTTTCTTCGAACTTCAACAATACGATCTTCTGTTTGTGTTAGCATCTCAGCATGCCGCCGTCGCCATTCCAGATCATTGGTTTCAACAAGACGTCGAAGATGATTATCTTTCTGTTGTAACATGAATAAGACTCGTTTTGTTTTTGTAACCATTTCAAGAATACAGTTAAGCATCTGAAGCATTTAGCGGGCAAATACAAAATACGAATATTTTCTTTTCAAAAAATTAATTTTACATTTTCAGTATTTCTCCAATCGTCTTCCATTGCTTTTCCACTATTATCTTTTGTTTCCGGTCCGTGATCGCGAAGATCTTTAAAACGAAAGATTTCAATTGTATGAAAAACTACTCGTGTATTTACATGAAGTAAACGTTCGTTCTTTATCTCGAATATCACGTCGTATCGATGTTGATGATATTACATTTTTAGTCACAGTTGAAGAAACCAATGAACGAAGATTCGTCGCATTTGTATTATTATTATTATTTAAATTTGGCGCTGAACGTTTTCCTGAATACGATCGTTCGTCATGTTCATGTGCGCTAAAATTTTCAGTTAAAAGTAAATTTTAATCAAAAACTGAATAATTCATACTCGTCGGGAAGTTTTCGTTTTGTATTATCATTATTCATTTGTTCTTTCACAGGCGGAATCGATGGGCTCGCACTTCTTTCAAGTATATCGCGCGGTAACAAGATAAGTTCTTCGTGTTGTGCAAGATAGTGACTTGATGATTGTTTCGATTGACGGGCTAGTTGGGAAAGGTCGGATTGTAACAATGGTAATGTTGACTAAAATTTAATAAAAATGTCGCCGAAAACTTTCGATCGACTACGCTACAAGCAACAGGAGGTGTAAAAACTGTATCATTATTTTTACTACGAATAGTTCTATTCACTGAATATGATTATAAACAAATGAAAGCTACAACTCCGTAAGAAGATCATACTAAAAATATCGTCTGTTATTGTATTCAGGTTAACACGTTGGAATAACTAAATACGATTTTCATGCTACAACTGGTGCATCATTTTTCTTCTTAGAGTACAAAAAAAGCAGAAAAAAATGCAGCGCTGTCTCAAGCAACCGTTTTATATTGAATCGAATGCATCCATTATTCGTCATGGTTCTCAAAGTAACAGAACTTAATCAGATCAGAAGATAATCATACCTTTAAAAATGGCAATGCGAATGGTCTTAATGGAAAACTTGTTGCCACTTGTACTTTTCCATGAAATTCTTCAACTGATAGAGCATTATTCTAAATAAGAAAGAAATCATTGTATAAAAAATTCCGCATCGAGTTTACGAAACGAGATAAAATAGACATCATATGGCTTCGTTCTCATTTGAAAGTAAAACCCTGCATAGAAGTATCGATTATTCGAAACTTACGATTAAAGCTAAAATCAATGTTCGAACACGTTCTCCTATTTCATTTGATATATCCGATCCAAAATAATATAAAGTGCTAAAGAATCGTTTTAATTTATTCAATTGTCGTGATATCGCTTGCGGAGGAGAATTAGGACGAGTCTGCATTGATGCTTGCATATGGTTTGTGTTCGATGATGACGATGATGGTCCACTATTATTATTAGTTGCATTTAGCATAGACGTATTCATTGATGGTACGACCAATGTTGTCGTTGACGATGAAATCAAACTTTCGTTTGAATTAGTTGGCATCGGAGATCTGAAGAGAAAGAAAAATTTTGGGTGAACATGCAACAGATTGCACCATTTTATCTGCCAATATGGTGTCATGGCAGCATGCATATAGACAAAGACGAAATACAAGTAAGATGAAGAAGGGAAATAACAATATATGCACCAACCGTTTAACGCTTGTGCGCAGTAGCATTTGTCATCATCTTTCTTCTTTCTTCTTTCTCTTTTACTTTTAGTTAACTCCTCGTTATTAATAGCTTTCACTGAGCGCAAGCTGTCGCCAGTCACAAGGATAAAAAGATGCAATGAAGAGAGAAAATATCTAGGAAAAAAAGAAACATGTTTTTAAACCGTACCGGGAAACGATCTAGTTCTTGTTCGTTTTTTCGAACCAAAGCAAAAAAAAGTGCTTCTGCAATCAGTTAGGATAGAATATTCATCGATCGGAAAAATTAATCTATAATAATACGAATTCGTTTTTTTTTACTATCGAACTAGAGCCAGTAGAAATACATGCAGATTTTTGCCTCCACTATGAACGCATAAAACAAGAAAAAAAATCATAAACGAACTATCGCATGAAGATGTCTCGTTTTTTCGTGAGAGCCATGACCATCTGTTATGTATATCCTGATGATACAACAAGTAACGGACTGCGTTCGGTCTGACAGCTGATTTGATTCTCAAACTAAACATGCATGTATATATGTATAACAATTGCCAATTGAAAAAAAACCAAACAGATAGAAGAAAATAACAGAGACACAATATGTCTGTAGTGAAAGTAACTGTGCAGATTTGCACGTTAGCCAGAGAATTCCAGTGCGCCAAAGCGTAATGATATACAGATGATAGACATTTCACTGGCCTGCCAGATGGTTTGGATTATTTTTCTTGTCAAAAGAACGCAAAATAAAGGAGCATTGTTCTATGACCATCTGTTCATTAAAAAAGTGATCAAGGTTACGAAACAATATCATTCATTAGATATATAATATCCAACATTTATTTTCTTATGCAACAACTGCTTCCTGTTTATTTTAATAGCAAGACAACGATTTTTCTTATGTTAAAAGTGTTTGTTTTCTTCTTCTTCATTGTTGCCATGCTTACCCAATTATCAAACTAAGAATATCTCTAATCAGTAGTAACAACAAGTAGATAAATTGTTTGTTTTATGTCTATTCTTCATTTCTCTATGCATATACACATAAAAGTGTTATGTCGAGACTAATCTTTTCTCTTGTTGCTTTTTTTGCTTTTTGTTCAATTGATACAGAAGAAAGACACGCACTGAGCACACAATTGAAGCAATAACACACGCACACGAACAGTTTTAAAGAGAAGAAAATGAGAAATAAAGATCTATTTGGATGGACTAGAAAGCGCGAATAGGCATTGGTCTATTTGTTTTAAATGATACTTGTAAGACACGATTAGCAAGTGTAAAACCATTGAGCGAATTAATGGCCATTAATGCTTCATCATAATTAGACATTGTTACAAAACCAAAGCCTTTACATTTTTGTGTTTGAAAATCGCGTATTATTTTAACATTTTGTACAGCACCAAATGGTCCGAATAATTGCCATAGAATATTTTCGTCGGTCTCAGGTGCCAAATTATAAACAAATATACACCAACCAACAGATGCAATATCTTATTAGAAATCGGTTTCTTTTTGTTTTATACCAAGATATATTCATTAATACTTACCAGTCGATGGTGCTAATGTTGTAGTTGATACTGCTGCGGCAGCCGCAGGTAGATACGATGCAGTAGCAGCAGCAAAGAAATCAGCGGGAGATAATGGTGAATATCTATAAACATGCGGGTAGAAAAAGAAAGAAATATTTTATTAATCAAGTTTTACGATTGATTGTTACTGAGAATAAAAGACAACAAAACAACTAGACGCTATTACTACACTCACCGATATTTGGATCGTTCATGTGTTTCTCTGTGGAAAATAATACAAATAATATAAAATAAAAGAATATATATGGCAAAAGAAAAATACAGCAGAAAATTTAATTTCCCACAAAAATGAAATCAGTAAATCGAGCCGCATACCTGTACCTATTCATTTGTTGACGCATAGGTGGCGCTGTAGTAAGCACAGGCTGTTGTGATGCTGAAAGACCGGGTAAATAGGATGGTGCTAATGGTAAACCAATCATAGATTTGGCTGCATTGGGCGTATTAGCAAATTTAACAGTTATTGGTTCGGTAAAACCTAGAAAAGACAAAGACTTTGATCGGTAATAGCGCTAATAGTAAAATTAATTCTTTTGACATACCTTTTGGAATAGTACCATTAAGTTTACTAATAGCCATTTCAGCTTCTGATCGTTGATCAAAACGAATAAATCCTACACTTTTCGATGCACCTTTAAAGTAAAATTGAAAACAATCATTGATGACAAGAGAAATACGCTAAAACAAGACAAGACAGCTGAGCATTGACATTTCTCTTTCTCAGGGAATCTATTTGTAAACTTAACGGTGCACATAAAAATAAATAAAATAAAAAATAAAATTCTACCTGCTTTAGGGTTGCAAAGAATTTTCGACGAAATAATACAACCAAAATCAGCAAACAAACTCTCGAGCTCCTGCTGAGTCATCGAACGTGGGAGATTTGAAATGTAGAGGTTGGAGAATTTGATTGACTCCGAAGAAGGACGAGCAAAAGAAACCTGAAATAAATAAAATAACACAAAAACAAACAAACCAATAAAATAATATTTAAATAACTTATATAATAGAAGAACAAAACAATAAGCAGTGGGTTTTGTGTGTGAACACTTTGTTCTATTCTCGAATCCTTAACAGTGCGGCAAAATATTAGAACAAGAGAGCGTCAGAAAATAAACCTGTATTTGTATCTGTTAAAATTCGGCTCGTAATTATTTTGCCACATGAAGTAAAATAGACTTGAAGCTCTTTGTTTGTCCACTGTTTTGGAATACCGCATGTATATAAATTGGCAAATTTGATTGAGTCCGATGACGGACGCGCAAAAGATACCTGCAGTAAGATGTTCTTATCGTTCTCAATTTATAACAAAAATTTCGTATCTTATTTTGGTATCAAAAGGCAAGCACTGAGCGAATTGTTTTCAATAGAGAGAGAGAGAGAGAGAGAAAATTTTTGTTTTAAATTTTACGAAAATAGTAGTTAGATTATTTACTTTAATGGTTTTATTTTGTAATCGAAGACCATTCATGGTTGTCACTGCCTTTTCAGCATCTTCCAAACGAATAAAATTAACAAAACCATAACCAAGACTTTGGCCTAAAATGAAATCATTCGATTTCCTGCTTCATGAAAATCGAAATCTCACAAGAGGAATTCCTTACGATACGATCCTATGGGAAATGTACGGAGTATGCAACAAACTGAAATCGACTAAGAAGTATCCTCCGGACGATTTAGATCGGTGGCTTCAAGTTTATGAGACTGTAAAATTTGTCAGGATTGAATTCGAAAAATTGAATAATGAAGATTATCACAATCGAACAAACACTACCATAGAAAGAAATCGTCTCGATATTAGAATATTCAAAGGTCGTCCAGGTCTACATCATACATGTAGCTCCGATTGAAAACAATCAATCAATCAATCAGTTGGGGGAACTTCCGTTGTTCATAGTTCATATTCAAAATTTCAATCGGAAATGTAACAATGCTTCATAATTCAAACTAATAATCAATAATATTGAATATGAGCTATTGTCGCTAAACATCGTTACAAGTTGAACTAATCCCATTTCTAATAAGAATAAATTACCATATCGACTCCGTTTTTTTTTTGCTGCTGCGCTTGCTGCTGCATTAGCAATGATCTCTACTCGTCTGTCTATTGCGAACCAAAAATAAACGCGTACCTGTTGTTTTATCTCGTACAAGCTTACACGATTCAACGGCACCAATTGAACCAAATAGATCTTTAATTTCATCTTGTGTCATAGTTTGTGGTAAATAATTAATAATTAGATTTGTACGGGCTTTATCGGAAAAATTCGAATCATCATCAGTAAAATTTCCACCAACAATCGATCGTGTTTCACTGCCGTTGCCTTGTTGTCGATTGAATGCAGCCATTTCACTATAGTATTCGTCGTCGTATTCGAGTTGATCGTCAACTACTATTTGTTGATTTTCAATGGATGTTGTTGTTTGCTGGGATGATAAAGAAACGGAAGGGTTTGGAGCCAAGACCTATTTCAATATAGATACAAAACAAAGAGTGCATTTATTAAATATTTAAAAACGTTAAAGTAAATAAATTTTTTAGCTGATATTTGTACCTTATAAACGTACCAGGAACCGATCATCGTGTTGACTGTACGACAATAATAAGAATAGAGAAAAAGATTGACGACCGGAACCGGCTGGTGCCATGCCGAGCTGACGCCCTTGTCTCTTTTTTTCCTTTAATTCTCATTTATGGCGATTCTCTTCCTTCTTTTTCTCTTTCTTTTTCGTATATTCGATAGTTTAAAATAAAATAAAAATTTTATCAATGAAAATATTGAGTAAGAAAAAACAGCTTATTGATTACAATCGATTTTTTATTAATGACTACTATGGTTAATATGTATATGCCCTTTCTTTCTAGCTGTCTTCTTTCTGTTGGAAGAAAAAGAACATGATAAAGTAGGAGTACTAGTTGATTTGCATAAATCCTATTAGACACTTGCTCATCCATAATAAGAAGAGGAAACAAATCAGTTCATCGGACGACAAGTTTGTTGATCAATGCTCGACCGAGAGAAAGACGACAGGAAACAGATATTTCGTTTATATTTTGCTTCACATTTGTGACGTTATCGTTATTCTTCTTCTTTTTTTTTGGTGCCAGAGAAAGAGAAAAGAACTGAACACACACACACACACACACACTACTATACCCAAAATGATTAGCATTTGTCCGTCGAACTTTCTATTTAGTACTAACAGTCGGCTCATTGACTTCAGCTGTTTTTCTTTGGGCAATATATACATTAATTTTGATCATCTCAATATTCTGTCTTATTCTTTATGTCACTAGTAATAGTTGTTTCTTCCATCTGAGTGAAAGTTACAAGGAAACACAAATGTCTGCTAGCCGTACATTATCACACATAGTTTCTTTATTATTTTGACACGTTGTTCTATAATTAAATCAAAATGGTATGATTTTTTTCTCCTTCTCAAATTGAATAATAAAATAAAATAAAATAATAAATTCAATTACCTGAAGCATTCTCATTTCTTAAGCTAAGCCAAGAATAGTACTTGCAATACGTAACAACAAATAAATGATAGAAAAAGAACGATGATGACAAGAAGAAAAAGCAGTACAACAAGACTGATTTCTCGATAAACGCATTGATCATGCGTCCTTCAGTGGCACTACTTCTCTCTTTCTCCGTGTTATACTAATATGGCTGTCGTTGACGATAGTGTTCTTGCTTTTGTACAGGACATGTTGTATCGATAATGTGCGATAAATAAGATAGAGAGAGAGATATATATAGCAATAGCGATGACAGAAACATAGTAATCATAATAACAATTTAGATGATGGAAAGATCAATTGATGGAAAAGAACATGGCATTGTCAAGCAAGTAACAACATGATCATTAATACATCCAAGAAAAAACAAATAGAAAATGATCTACAAGCAAAAAATAGAACAGCGAATCATTTTGATTTCATCGATGATTAATAAACGATGAAATATGCTAAATAGCTATTTTAAAAGGTATCTACACACCCACCATGATCAATATCCATTTAGTAACAAAAAGAAAAACTCGTATATGGATGGTAAGAAATCAAATGTACATTAAAACAAAATTGAAACCATCTGGTGTCACACACACACACACACACATATATATATATATATATACGTATATTCTTTTCTTCTATTTTATATTGAATAAAGATTATAAACATACTTTATGACTTGTGTAACAATGTTGACTTTCTAATGAATGTTCAAACAGAATTTGAATAGAACCTATAAAATACAATAATAATCTCATTAGATTGCATATACATATATTTCTCTTAAGACCTTGTTTCTCTTCGTTACAAAAATCTATTGGCAATGAACGCGCCACTTCAATGTGTTCAAAACTAATAATATCATTAGACGGCAAATTCTCATCGTAGTGTTTCTAGTATTTTTTTTACTGTATTAAAATACTAATAGCTGGATAGGAAAAAATTTTGATTCGATTTTTTTGTACACTCTATTTCTTTCTCATTATAGATAAGGCAGAAAATCAACTTACTGTATGATTAGATATTAATGTTCTTATTGTCTAATGAAATGAATACTAACTGTCATAAATTCGTTTTCTATGTCTCGTTTTTTCTTTTCGCGCAACCGACAAACCATAAACACGTGCCGATATGTATATGCTGTAGTCCACCTATCAATGTCGTCGATGAAGAAGAACAAGACTTAGAAACAAAGATCAGTTGAATGAATGCATTCAAGAATAAATCACCAGGTGGTATAGCATTTTCCTGTATAAACGACAAAAGACTAATGATTACATCGATAGAACACCTGTAAAAATAAGCAAATCAATTTCGAAGATTTCTGCGATCACAAAACCAAATATTCGATTGAAAAACATCTTAAAACAAGGTCAAATTGTACTTCGTAATTAGTCTATATCTTTCTCTTGTGGTTAGCAGTATAATATTACATCTAAATCATAGTGTTCGACACTGTATAAATGCCATTAGGGAACAATATTTGTCACTATTTCAATGACATTCGGATCTTTATAGTTGTCAAAGATTATCAAGTATTATTAATATGAATAATTCAGCATGAAAATTCACAAGTCATTGAATAGAATAGATTTTTGGTTGAAATTCTATTAGAAAACTCTCATATTGAATATGTTGATCAATTTTGGCATTTTTCCTTTGATAGAGGTCGTTTGTTACCAGTAAAATTTTACTATTTTTGGCTAATACAAAACAAAAAATCGTTATCAAACTCGTTTAAATTCACATATCATCTTGATTGATTGTTTTGTTTTCACAATATCTATTCATTTATTTATAAATTCAACGAATGAAGGCATTTTATATTATCTAATGGCATTGAGAGATACGATGAGTCATGACCAAATCAAATTCTTCTCATCCTTCATAATCATGACTTCCTAAAATAGTATATTTTTGACTACAGAAGATTTCTTATCATGTTCTTTCATGTGCCATGGTAGCCGCTTATCATAGGGTATACTTTTAAATTCGCCATACAAAAAAAACAATGAACAGTAACTATAAGCCATCCTATGATTTTCTATCATCATCAAGTCCGCGTGACGAATATGAACTTATACAACGTATTGGTTCAGGAACATATGGAGATGTTTATAAGGTTTGTTTGTCAATAGAAAATACAGTTTTTGTTTTTCAATAAGAATTTGATTTCTCCTATTAGGCGAGACATATTCCGACGGCATTGATGCGTGCATTGAAAATAATTAAACTTGAGCCAGGCGATGATTTGAATATCATACAACAAGAAATTCTTATGATGATCGAATGCAGTCATCCAAATATTATAGCTTATTATGGCAGTTATTTAAAGTATAACTAAAAATTAATTTCATTAATGAATGTATAAAAAATTTTCTTGATCTACTAGACGAGATAAATTATGGATTGCTATGGAATTATGTTCCGGTGGATCGATGCAAGATATTTATCATGGTTAGTTAAAAATGAATTAGTAAATGTTTTTGATTGTTTACCTGTTCTCTATTAGTATATGGACCACTTAATGAAGTACAAATAGCTTATATACTCAAAGAGACTCTCAAAGGATTAGATTATCTTCATCGAACGAAAAAAATGCATCGAGATGTTAAAGTAAAATTTTTTGTTTAAACCTGAAAAAGTAAACGGTTGTTTGCGTTTTTTAAAAATTAAACAGGGTGCTAACATCTTATTAACTGACGATGGAAATGTCAAACTAGGTAAATATTTTGCTATATATTTCGTACTTGAGCTTCTATGATGAAATACGATATGCAATAAGTGTTGAAGGATAGAGAATCAATCACATATGTTATGATATTGAACTTCTCTCTGATCTTCAAAGGAATTTCAAAGAATTCCTGAGCAATGACGAATGAAATGTTAGCGATAAGAAATTGAAATAAACAATAGAATGCGTGATACTATTTATCAGCTTTCGAGTGCTTCAACGAGGGTAGAACCATTCACATTTCTTTTTATGTATGTAATTAAGCTGATTTTGGTGTCGCAGCAAGTATAACAGCAACTTTGTGCAAACGAAAATCATTTATTGGTACACCTTATTGGTATGAGAATATCGTAGGCTATGATTTGTTAGTTATTGATTCGATTTAAAATTTTAGGATGGCACCGGAAGTTGCCGCTGTTGAACGTAAAGGTGGTTATAATCATTTATGTGATATATGGGCTGTTGGTATTACCGCGATTGAATTCGCTGAACTACAACCACCGATGTTCGATTTACATCCCATGCGTGCACTTTTCCTAATGTCAAAATCAGGTTTTAAACCGCCAACATTGAAAGATAAATCAAAATGGTCGATAACATTTCAAAATTTTGTTAAATATACACTAACGAAAAATCCTAAGAAAAGACCATCGGCTGAAAAATTACTTGATGTAAATCAATGAATAAAGATATATTTTTAAGATGAAAAATGTTGCATTTTGTTTTAGCATCCGTTTCTTCAAGGACATTTAACAGCACAAATCGCACGAGATCTATTGGATAGAATACACAATGGATCGATGAATAACACGTCAACTGAAGATCGAGACGACGACGATGATGATAGAGTAAAACCAATTTTTAAATATCAGTATTATTATTAATTTTCTTTTGATTATATCAGAGTATTTTTCAAGCGCCCAGTAAAATTACATCAACTAGAGAAGCATCCGGAGTAACATCATCAAGTAAGATAAAACACAATTACTAGAAAACATCTCCCTCTTGAGTCAGTCTTTTATCTGTATCAAATGGATATTAGTTTATCACTGCAAAATATATTTCAGAGCTTTACAAGAATTCTTTATGTTTCCGCACTATCTTGTTGATATTCTAAGATTGAATCATTTTAGATAGTCGTCCGCTTGTTGGGAATTTCAATCAACCATCAATAATCCGTAGTTCAATACTCAACGATTCGCTTCTAGAAAATATTCATGATCAAGTAGAATATAGAATTGTAAATGTTTCAGAAAATTTTCATTTTCATATTTAGCATTCTCAGTCAACTGCTCAATACCCACCAAAGAATACAGATAATGAAAATGCCGAACATCTCGAACGATTAAAATCATTAGGCTTATCGGAAGAAGATATAAATGTAAAAGAATCATTTGCATCTCGATTTTTCAACAATAATTTTTGTTTTAGCAATTAATGAAAACGTTGCCTTTAAGTGCATTTGAAAATTTAGCTTTAAATGAAATTCAACATATCGTCGATGTCATGCGTGAAGCTGATATTGAAGAAAATGATGAAAGCTCTAATAATGGTACAATCAGACGAGCTCCAGAATCAAAATCTAACGACAACGAACAACAAGAAATCCCATTCGACAGCAGTATTGATACAAATAATAACACTTTAGAACGAAATCATCTTTATGAAAACATATCAGAAAATCCCAATGATAATTATAGTACACTGAAAATAAAACAAGATCGATCTATATCACCATGTCATGGCATTCCAAGTGTACCTCGAGTTCATATGGGCGCTGGTTTTATGAAGATATTTAATCAATGTCCATTAGAAATCTATGCTAGTTATTGTTGGGTGAACAGTGAAACAAAAGGTAGGCTCGAATAGTCCTGCGAACCCATGAATTTATTCAGACATGAGAGAAAAAATGATCCCCTAAAACAAGATTAGATTGATAATAACAGTGGCGATGTTAACGAAGCGAATGAACTCATTATAGACACGTCAGTCATATGTATTAGGGAAGCGCAACAAAGGTTAACCTTAAGCAAACAATAGGGCATACATATGTCAAAGGAGAAATGAATTCAATGATAAACGTAATAATAGAAAAGAGATCTGGAGTATAATTTTCAAAGATCACTTGTCTTAATTACATGTTCCTAATTTATGTTTTTAATAGACGAATTCGTGTTAATAGCAGCTGAAGAAGGCATTTATTCATTGAATCTCAATGAACTACATGATGCTACATTAGAATTGGTAAATTTGCTTTTTCTTTTATGATTAGTATCGTTCGGTTTTAGTTATATCCTAGACGAACGACTTGGTTATTTGTTAATGATAATATTCTTTGGTCAATATCAGGTATTGTCAAAAACAAAAATTCGCACGGAAACGAAAATATTATTCTATTTATAATAGGCAAATCGAGTAGTCTATATCGACATGATCTTCCTTTATTAATGCAAACTAAAAGTACATCTCGATTATCTTTACCATTAAATAAATTTCAAATTCACGGAAAATTTGAAAAATTAATACCAAAGTAAAATCATTGAGTTATGAAATGTTTGCTTATTGTTTTGTTTAGAAAATCGGCAGCATCTGTTAAAATAAATAATACTCGTGGATGTATTCGTTGTTGTGTTGGCCGAAATCAATACACCGGATTTATTTTTCTAGCTGGAATGTTACCTCATGAAATATTTCTTATGCAATACTATGATCCATTGAGAAAGTTTATGATTTTAAAAGTAGGAATTTTTTATTTTCGATCATTGGTTGTGTTATGCCGTCGCTATTTGTTTTTCAGACTGTTCCAATTTCAATCCCTTTTGAACCAAAAGTTTTTCAAATGATTTTTTCACCAGAAAATCAATATGCTTACATATGTATGGGCGTTAGTAAAAGGTAAAAAGATTTATTTGATGTTATTTCTTTTACGTTGATGTATTTAGTAAATCGCCGCCGGATTCATTTAAATTTGCTGTAATTAATTTTGAAACTGAAAAGGTGGAAAATTATGAGGATGGTATGTTGAATTATATTTATTATTCAGAAAATTTCCCATCCGATATATTGAGTCCTGAGTCGGTGCATGTGAATAATGCAATTGTTTTGTTGTTCTTCACGGCATTCTAAACTAGTTATCGAAATGTGTGATTATTAAATTTTTAGTGCCTTTGGTTTCTAATGTTTCTCAAGTGAAACAACATGAAAAAGATGCGGATACAGTACTCATTTGTCAAGACAGTAAGTTAAACAATTCATAGACAATTTATTCGCATACATATTTGTTTAGATCATATTAATATTATTAATACTCAAGGAAAACCTCAGAAAAATAGAAAAATACTATCGGAACTTAATTTTGGTTATGAAATTCAATCGTTAGGTAAAATAAACTGATTGCTGTTATTACTCGTCTATTATTTCCGTTGTTTAAGTTTGCCTACAAGATAGTGTCCTTGCATTTCATCAACACGGAATGCAAGGTAGAAGTTTAAAAGATAACGAAATAACACAAGAAATCTATGATCATACTCGATCATTTCGAGTGATTGGCAATGATCGGTAAATATATACAGAAAAGTTCAGCGATTGTTTTATTATAAATATTTCGTTTGTTTATAGATTGGTTGTCTTGCAGAGCCGTCCGTTGAATCAATTACAATTATATGGTGCTTTAAATACAATACCATCCGATTTACATATTTTAATGGGCCATGAAAATACATAATATTATACTTAATATATGCATATTTATATACATAACTAGCCGGTATTATTAAAAGCAAATATTTAATTTTTTTTTTGTTAAAGTCAACTTGGTCTTTTTTTATATACATATAATAGTGTTTTGTGAAAAAGAAAAATATTCTTTGCCTCAATTATTTATTAATGCGTGTTTTCAGTGTCAGATTTTTTTTTACTCCCTTATTCTTCTTTTATATATTTAAGGACAGTGTGCAATATGTGAGTTTAATAGGTGCCCGCTATTTCTTATATACATTTGCGTGCGTGTGAAGTGTGTAATATTTGCGTACGAATAACATTACATGACTTTTCGTTTTTCTTCTCGTCTTTTTGTTTGACATAACTGATGTGTAATTAGAGAAACGAAACGAAACGAAGAGACTAGTTATTATTAGAATGATTGGTTGAAAAAGAATTCATTTGTAAGACGATATATTGCTTCAATAAAATTTGATCAGGTTGTCATTATTGATAAGTGAACTAAATGCGATTTTAGATTGATTTGCGGATAAATCTGAATGTGGTTAACGGAATTTCGAGTATAATGTAAAAGAAAACCTTTTCAACTCATTGCCGCACACAAGACTGATAAAGAGGATTGGAATTTGAACTTGACTCATCATAAAAGTTTATTATTTTCGAAATTTATATTTTATGATTTAATTGTCGTTGATACAGTTCATAATGCCCGATTAAAAATATTTATCAGATAAAAATAAAGCAATTCATTTCAAGAGCAAGCCGTTAAATGATTGTTTTTAGTCATTTTTATGCACCTAACGCAAGCCAAGATAAAAAGCTTGTTGGTGTATATAAGAGGGCGACGAACAATGTCATTTTCGTTAAAACCAATCGATTGAAAACAAAGTCATGAAATTTCTTTCAGTACTCATTTTCGCTTTACTATTGATCATCCATGTCAATAGTCAACCTATTGATGAAAGTAATGATGAAGAATTCGCTCAACGAATGAAGTCGGCTCGTGCTCTTGCCGACTGTAAAAATTGGCACGGCAAGGAACCTGAGGCAAGTGTCCATTTGGCCAAAATATTATCAGCACCATGCAGTATACCACCCACATTTCCACCAAATTTAAAGGATGGATGGACGACAGATCCAGGATGCGATGCTAAGAAGCAACCAAATACATGTTCTTACCATGTAGGTGCTTGGGGTTGCTATCGACACTCGTTCAAAAACACAGGACCCGGTGCACAAGCCTGCTATGACAGAAAGGGCAATTGGCTTTCCGATACATGGCAAGGTGCTGGAACGCTCGATGCCGAAACAGCATTGGGTTCAATTTTTCAACAGCTGAGACATTACACTGCTGATGTTGTACCGTATGACAATTGTTGCAAGAGTTCTGGATTACCACAGCCCAGCACATGCAATTTATACTTCGAAAAGCGACCAACAGGCATTTGTGAAATAAAACCAGCCGTCTAGGTCTATGTTTCAATGGCTTAGTAAATTTAAAAAACGAATAAAATGAAGTGATATCACAATCTTGTGTTTGTGTCTCTCATGAGTTGATCTTTAGAGTTTATTTTTATTCAGATAAATGAAATATCAATAACAAAAAATCAAGCTGATAAATGAATTTTGATTTACAGTATTGTAAAAATATTTTAATTTCAATGAATAGCTGTTGGAACAACAACACTGTGCAGATCAGATCGAATTCCTTGGTTTTGAAAGATTCCCTCAGCAATTTGTTGAAATACAGCCATCACTTCTGTTTGGTGTGCATTGATATAGCTTATTCGTTTGTGTGCCGGTACAGTCGATAGAATTTTCATCATAAGCCACAATAAACGCCAATTGCGAAGCGACATGTGTTTGTACTTGCGCATGCACTGCCCCACAAATGCATGTGCCATTACTACTGAATCACCTTCAGCCAAACAACTTGCGTAACAGCTAGCATGACTTTCGGTCATACGTGTATGTGCCAATAACGATTCTGCACCGAAGAGTTCACGACATTTGGCGACGATATTTCGACATAAAGGTGGAATGTAAGCTTTGATCAAAAGGATTTCATCGATGTGCCGCTCTAACAGTTCTTCAATATCGACACTGGTAGATGGGTCGATTTTGAAGCGTTTTATAAACCGATGAAAGTAGTAATCCATTTCACAGATCTGTTGTTGCATCAATTGCAGATGATCGGTAATATAAGAGAATTGGCTTCGTTTGCTATTATAGACTTTTTTTCTGACAAGTTGTAGCACCATTTTGGCACATACGATGGCAGTAGCTGATAAACAAAGTCGACCAACCAGTAGTCGATTGGATAGTTTGAAGAAAAGTTTTGGATAGCAATCGTCAACTTGAAGAGTTCCAGTTTTCGTATCCAGCGAACAATATCGATTGAGTAAATTTTCAGGTTCAGTACTAAATTCGGTGAAGGTAAGGCTACCGAAAGAGTTCGAACGAAAATCACTACGAGTATAACATTCTTCAATGCGTACACCAGGAAGAACGGCACCATTGTTACGAATTTTTACGACAATGGCGACCACGTGTGGTGTCAGAAATAATTTACCAATACTGGTGTTTACGGATACTTGTTTACTGTCATTGCTAACGTTAGTCTGAGCCCACTTTGCAAACACTACCGCATATTCAATATCATTATTGCCAGCATATGATATCCAGCATTTTTTAGCATCGTCGGTTGGAGTATGAATCATAATTTTCTCTGCATCTTGATTGTAATATGCGATAGTATCACATAGTAAACCCGATAATACACCAGCATTCTTTTCCGTTAATGCAAAACAGCCCAGTTTCTTCAATTCTCTTGCATCTTGAACTAATGCCGCATGTGTATCAGTACCTAATGCTGATATAGAGCCTGTAAATAAATTGAACTGAACGGTAAACCAATTTACTAAATCGTTGCTATTTGTATAAGCTAAACGTTCATGAAGATCTATAAGATTATAAGGATCCAGCGATGTTAACGCTCGTTGCGCATGAAGCGTAGCTACCACCATTCGCAATTGTTCTAATACTGTAGTAGTATCGCTCGGGTAAACATAGCCACCATCATTATTGCCAGGCTGTTGAGGTTTAGTGTAAAAGTCGACCGGAAGAAGAGAAGCATAAGCATTTGACTGCGAGTCGAGTGAACAAACATAAAGACGTTTCGGACGATAGCGTCTGACAAGAGTAGTAATAACGAAATAGAGAACGAGTGGCAGCGTTATGAAAGACAGTAGTTGAGTAAAAGTATCCATAGTGATGAATGCAAAATTTTGACACAATAAATTGTCTATTGATAAAAAGAATAAAAGTAAGAGTAGAATAAGTTTTGTAAATGTTATACGAATGTTAAAAAATTATTCTCTGATGTTGTTGACGAATATTTTCTAGATAAAAGCTGTCTCTGTGAATATCTGTCTTTTTTCTCTCGTTTGATTTCGTTTTGAGAATAACTAGCCAATATAAACTTTACGCTGTTATCACAAAATATTCGAAAAGTACAGAATTATATTTAGAGCATATCATTACTTGTCACGATGTTCTTTCTATTAATGGCTTACACAGAACTTTGCGTATGAAAATATAAAGATTATTTGGTGTATCTCGCTCTTCTAAGTAAGCTTGAAATTATATCTGAAAGATAATCAATGAGTTGTACAGATGTTCTTCTTTTTCTTTTCTGACAAGGAAAAGAAGTTCACAATGAACATGAAAATATCCGTTCAATGGTTAGAAAATTAAAACTACTCGTAAGCAAGTAAAAAAAGAGAAAATTGTTTAATTATGAGCTGTATTTTTTCCATTGAACCTTTTTACTGGGGACAGTCATTATCATATGTACATATCCCCTATACATTGTTTTCCTGTTTAAAGATGTCTCACTCTGCCAAGGACATTTTACCTTTTCTTTGTAAATAAATTTCCTTTCTAGAAAAAAAAGATTTAGCTTTGGTTTCGTTCTATATGTCGAACACACGTCATGTTCTCATTATTATTAGTTTTTTATATTTATCTACAAATGACCTTCCGTACTAGTACTGATTTACATTCACTCCATTCAAATAATTGACTGTGTCAAGTTTTGCTTTTGAAAATTGAGGAAAAAGAAGAGCTGCTAGACAACAAAGTTCATCCTCAATCGATTGCTTATCAGAAATTTTCTCTATAAAAGAAAAGCATCAAATCCAATTTTTACAAGCACATGCTGATAATCTATATTCATTAAAAAACGGCTTAGCATTGCCGTTAAACAACAGCTAGACAAGGACACAACTTATCTGCTTGTGTTAATTGAAGAAGAGATTAAAAATAGTAAACACAGTACTATCTACCATTGCCATAAGTTCATCTAATCTTTCTCTCTCTGTTTTTACTCTGATAGAAAGAAAAAAAAACAGAACCCAATCACCTGTGGGAGATAAAAACAATCGAGCAGAGCACTTGTTGACCTGTGATACAGTGTTCGATCATTATTCACCACTGTTATAGTGGAAAACGTATGAAGTAAGAAGTCCGCCTAAATCTATTAATCAAAGCTCCATGGGATGAATATACCAACGAAGTAATCTGTTATTGATTTTAGAAAAATGTCAGATTTGACTTGAAAATTATATTTCGTTAGTGTCTTATCAATACTCGACAATTAAGATCTGACTCTCTTTAATACTAATCCATATTTTGAACAATTATGTGGAATTTGTTTTTGCAAAGTCTATTCGATAAACAAGTTAAAGTAGGAAGAGTTGTTTTGTTTGACATTGCTTGGATTTTACCAATGTAGTTGCATTGATGCGATTGCTGCAGATAGTTCTTGTTTGCTGTTATATTATCGTTGAAATATGGTTTTCTTCTCTTTTTTTGTGTCTTAAAGAAATACTTCGACTTGATGATCAAGACAAACATTCAGAGCAAAAAAAAGTAAAATCAACAACTGTTTTGCATGATATCAATCTTCGTGCTCCAAGAGGAACAATGTATGATATTTAATTTAAAAATTCAAGATAAAATACTGAATAATAATAAAATATAGATATGGTTCATTGCGCGTCTATCCGGATATGGAGAAACAACACTTTTACGTTGTATAGTTGGGCGTTTAGTATTACATCGAGGTGAAATTCTTGTATTTTTGGAAAACCGCCAGGTGGTCGTAGACATGAAATTTCAGAGCGTTTCATTGGTTTTATGTCACAGGAAACAGCGCTTTATAAAAATTTTACAATATCAGAAATGCTTCATCATTTCGGTCGTCTTCATAATATGAATCGCAAAGATATTTTAGTTCGAGAAGAATTTCTTATTTCATTTCTTGATTTACCTGCAAAATCAAAACATGTTTCACAATTAAGGTTTAATTTAATATTTATTTTAATTAAATAATCACAGTATTGTTTGTTTTATTTTCATGGTTTTCATATAGTGCAGGGTTACCCAATACCCTGATATCGTGGTGGCCCACAACGCCGTGTATCATTAGTGTGTGCTCTTCTTCAACAAAAAATTTTCATTTTTTGATTTAAAATGATAAAAGTTAAACATAAAGTGTTTCAGGCCATAGAAAGCAGTCTCTTTTTCATTAATCTCTTTTCATCAAAGGTCATTATAGAACTGCCAGTAAATAATATTTGCATTAAAACAAGCAAAATCCAAGATATGCCAGTTATTGTTTGTAGTGTACTCTAACGAACTTTTAATAAAAGATTAACATCAGTAGTGACAAGATTCTGCTTCTACACGATGGAGTAAAATTTAAAAATACGATTCGAGTGATCATAATATAATTCAAGTATGCTACGAGAGTATAGTGGTCAACTTTAATGATCAATTTAGATAAAAAAAACTCGGTCATAATCGTTCTCTCGACGAGAATTTTACAATTATTATGTTTTCAAAAAGAATGTCGAGTTTAGTTAAAAATAAAATAAAATGGAACATAATTATAAACTCGTATACTGTTCATGAATTCTAATCAGCAGATTATGTGATAAGAACTGATATTTTTATCAAAATTTATGTTTAAATAAATGAGGAAACATTGGATTCGCATCCGATTGTTGTATACTGCGAAAACTGAGTCGATTTATATATGTTGTGAATAATTCTAAGAAAAAAATCCCTGTACTCCCCCTCAGGGATGGTCTGGTCACTAATGACAATTTTTTCGGTAACTCAGTCATTTCTTAATGGATCCTTCTCATGTTCGAGCTCGATTGAGATATTAATGAGATCATTCTGTGTACAAAATTTCGTGACAATTGGATGAAACTTTCAAGAGTTATCGTGTTAACGGTCGGACGGACACACTGACCGAATCTAGAGTGCACTCACTTTTTTTAAGTACACAAAAAAAAAACGAATCAAGTACAACCGCATTAATCACTTTACAACGAGCTACGATGGTCATACTGAAAAGTTTCGAAATCAAATTGCTATTTGTCCATCGGAATTACCTGTCATTGTTTAATGATCTACCAATGTGAATATAATATTGATAATAGCACGTACAATATTAATCTCAGACTACATAATAAATATCTATTTTTGAATGTATTATGAAATAAATTAATAATTAGTTTTACTCGAGACTAAACATGTTATCTTTCGTCTATTCCTTTTTTAATTTCCATGATAAACATGCTGTCTGAAGCTGCATAGACAACATTATATATAATTGCACTTGATCAAAGAAATCTCCATATGAACATTGATAAAAAAAACAACAGAATAGGTAATTCTATGAATGATAATTGAAGCTACAAAATAAAACAAAATATAAAATTTAGAAAGATAAACAATAATGAAGAAGATGATCGGTTATCTACTATATCTTTAAATTATTTATCTATTTTGTATTTATCTAATTTTATTCGTCACACTAAACATCATCTATCTTAAGAGGGTGGGTAAAATAAGGCGTCTCACACCTCACATTCACCTCTACCTAAACCCCCGAGTTCTATCTCTGATCTATGCTGAAATATTTCTACAATCATAAACTAGGTCTAAGATTTTCCTAAATGTCGATCATTTCTATAAAGTAACCCATATCGCAAATACCGGATCATTTTTAGCGGTAAATTCCATTGTTAGAAGCAGGTAGCCGGACCAGTAAAACCGTCGTTTTTTATCATGTGGAAAGAGTTTTCGACCTATTCTATGTCTTTCAAGTTGATTTGTTGAAGTTTTCAAAAGAAATGATTCGGACTTTTTGTTTAATGACTAACATTTGGAAAAAACCTGATTCATTTTCACGCGCAGAATAGACTGAAAATATCATCATGCTTGTTCAACCTCAACAAATCAATCTTCATGCTAAATAAGTGCATTCGAAAGCACTTATACACAGTCAAATTAAGTACATTTAACACAAATCAATAGTATTCTTAAAATTCAATTTCAACATCGTGGTTATTTTTTGAACTAAATTAGCAGTATGTAAGAATTTTATTAGTCTTTAGCTTTTTATGTGTCACAAAATTCTTTATGACAACTAGTTTGCTCTCAGTTTTCACAGTAAAGTCTTCTGTTGCCTTTGTTCTCGCTCAAGAACTGAATGACAAATTTATATCTATGAACATTTATAGAAATAATTGTGGGAAGGAAATCTAGAATTTGTAGCATTTATTGAAACTAGATACACTGCTATCATTCTAGGGCGGTAGCAAAGAGGCGGTCAGGTACGAGAAAGTAGAACACATGCCAATGTGTACTATAGAAATATTCGGAATATCAATTAATTGATGGTGAAAGAAAAATTTCGCGCTCCTTCAATATCGTTCCAACTTTTGTGAAATACAA
Source organism: Rotaria socialis (assembly GCA_905331475.1). NCBI lineage: Eukaryota > Metazoa > Rotifera > Eurotatoria > Philodinida > Philodinidae > Rotaria > Rotaria socialis. Next base: position 562 of record CAJNYU010004616.1, on the reverse strand, counting down.
ACATGATATCAGTTTTACGGTTATTCATCAAAACCGAGGGATGTCATAATATCCACAACTTGGGTATCGAGATGAATACCCAGATAGGATACCCAGCTGGATGGACATCTACGTATCCTCAGAGCTGAGGAATTTGAGTGCATTTGGTGTAACGAACTTGGGTACCGGAAATTTTCCTACTGTCAGGTCCTACTTCAAACAAATTAATATAAGCCACAATTTAAATAACATGCATGTGACGATCCCCAACAACACCAACTACGCAGCATGCTACAGTTTCAACCCAAGTCCTGTGGGTGATTTTGATGAAAGTCGTAATAAATTGTTATGAGGTAAAAATGAAGTTCTTCAACGGACATTTACTTGGAATTGCACGCTATCTGCAATGCTCATTAAACAAATCTGTACATATCGATAAACATTGGCATAAAGCTGACTACATGAATACAATAAATTTTAGCATAGCATCACGTTTCCTTATTTATAGTTATAAAGTCACGTATTTTTACAATAGGGTATCCATTTCGGATACCCATTCTCGTATCCTCGGTATCTGTAATGT
>CAJNYU010004611.1:0-93636 GCA_905331475.1 Rotaria socialis | reverse complement strand
TGAGATGCGAGTCTGGTTGTTGGCTTGGGTAACTCGAGACATGGTCGGATTCCAGGAGTTCAGAACTCTTCAGGCCACTATCTAATAGGGATTCCTAACCTAGTAAACCTATTAGAACTCTTACAACTCTTAGAATTTCTAGAGCCTCAGCAGCCCTGGGAAGTTTTCCAGATACTTGTATGGTTCGAGGTGGGCCATTTGTTTTCTGGAACTGCTGAATTTGAGGCGCCATTAAACGCTATTGAGTGGATGTAGTGTTTGAACTACAGAAGCAAATTCAGTTCGGAGAAACGAAAATTTCAAAGTATGGTACTATGAGCCTTTTGTTTGGCTGTATGTGCGTGTTGAAAGCATACAAAACGATATTTGTCTGGAAAACTGCGGATGAACCTAACGCCAGTGCTCGCTCAATTTCTCAATAGATTTATGTATCAGTTCAGTTTGCTGCTGACCTGTGGCAGCAATCAGCTACCAGAAACTATCTCGCTTTCATACATTTCAATCAGCGTCGAGATATTACATAAACTTTTACAGTCCTCATATATTTGCCTTTCATTGAAACTTGAAATTTATTATAGGACGCCATCCTCAATGTAACACTAGGATTTCAAAAGCATCCACTCAATTGTTCACAACATTTACACACGCAGCACAACGGTGCATGAGCACTGGTAAAAATACTAGGGCATATATTCATCAACCCACACTGAAAATAAAAGCAAAGATATGCACTCAGATCCACAACTAATAATCGCATTCCGACCCTATGGATCCGAAACTCGGAATCCGTCCATTCTCGTGGGTTTTCATATAAGATCCGAGGTAACCCATTTTCAGATCCGATTGGATCCAGTTGTAAGAATGAACGACCTGAGTATTTCTGTTCGTGTTTTTTTTCTTTTACACGCATAGGTTTTATGTTCATGTTAATGTTGATTTTCTCTAGGAAATGAAGATAAACTCCTGGATCAAGAGTAGCAAGTATTTCATAATGATCAACTGAGGATTGCTTCGCAGTCATTATACGCATTTAACTGCTTTTGTTTTTCTTCATTCTTTGTTTTCTATTTTTCAATCGTCAATACATCGATTCGTTTTCTTTTGCATTCTGTTATTATTCAAGGACATTTTTATGTTTTCATTTTCTAACAAAACAGAAGATCATCCGTAATTTTTCTGTTTTTTATGTGATGTAAATTCTCTATTGTACAATAAAACTCATTTTTGTTAACTTGCCTAAACAAGTGTTTTATCTATTTTTTGTAGTATTTGTAGTGTAGATGACTGGTGAACATGAATACTTGATAATATGAACGAATAAGATGGTTATCTGAGTTCAACAAGTATATAACCATTGTTGATGGTTCTCAATTCATATCTCGATGCTAGCCATTCTTGATTTCCTATTTCTGTTCACTGCAATTCTAAGTTCGAAATGAGTTGACGCTCTTATATTCCAATATTATTCAAATCTCAAAGTTCTTACATGAATTAATATTACTGTGTCTTTATTATAGAGCACGGTACGTTTTAGTTTTTGTATCATCACCCTGTAATCTATGATATTTTGTTGTACATAAAAAAGAGTAGTGAACGCGACACTTCACTTTGCCTATGTTATACTTCATCACTGCATTAAGGCACATGAAATAATCTGTCTGGCAATCGCTGTTATTTCATATTGAAGTTTCAGCAATAGCAAAAGGAGAAACAATCATCAATGTATATAATGAGGACAATCGAAAGAAACGAAGAAAGCAGCGCTTTAACGTGAATGAATCTAGTATTGATTATTGTTTTTGTTACCCCTGTCAAATATTGATCAGGTGATAGAAAGCATCTTTGGCATATTGCCACTTTGTGTTATTTGCAATGGAGTCAGTGATCAATGATAAACCGAGTGAGCAGTTACAGCAAAAATAAAATGCTTTTTTCATTTAAAAATGATTGTTCAGATTGTTCGATACATAATCCATGTGGTACGAATGGATACTGTGTTGATAATATAGATGGTGAATGGAGTTGCCGATGTAAATTTTGGTGGAATGGTACTTTGTGCGATGAACGTAAATTTGCCATACATTCATTCTCGAAAACCATTCAATACTTTTCTATTTTAGAGACGAATAGTGGAAAACAAGTAATCGCACTCGGCTGTATTTTAGGTGCATTCCTCATTGTTTTCTACGGTTTGAACATTTTCTACTACATTTCTCACAAAACAAACAAACCGAAGAAAAATACAAAGAAAAAGTAAACATTTTTCTTGATTGTATTATCGATATTTTGTTTTAACCCTGTTTCTTACGTGAGAGTCAGTTCAACGATTTGAAAATATTTAGGATAATCGTGAAAAATGCCAAACAATCAATTCGTATAGGGCCGTTTATAATCTTACTACTGACTTTTATGCTGGCAACATTGGCTCTTATCGTCAAATGTTCCCTTTTGAAGCCTATTCATGATACAATTATCTATCAATATAAGAATAATCTACCACTCTACTACGTACCGAATCATATATGCAGTATTATGAGTATGAACTCATTTAATGTTATAACATTTCCTGTAGCTTGCTGTCTGATACTCATCTGCATTGTGATAACAAAAAGGATCTCGTTATTACCTCATCAATGCCATGGATATGTGGCACCGCCCATACCAGTCGATTTTCTCTCCCATATCGACCGGAAATTTGCGTCCATGATTTTTGCCATTTGTGCTGATGAACTTTTTGATATTGTCAGACGCTTTTTTAGTAATCGTTCATCGACGAACAGGGAAGGCATCATTCTCCAATATCTTGAACGCATCCTCGAAGTTGTGATTATTGGCCTTCGTTATTACCCACTCTTGGCCACAGTCTATCTCGATACGGCTTTAGCATTGGCCTGTGGCACAATATATGCCTGGCTCGATTTTTCTATCACCATCGCCAATCAAGCGATGTGTACATCGGATTACTATTTTACTCTTGACGAATATAACACTTCAGATAATGACAGTTCATTGATTGAGAAACTCGAGTATTATGGTACAGACTCACAGCTATTAGTTCTTCAACTATGTACTGATATTCCGAGATTCTTGTGTTTGGCCTATGTTGGTATAAAATTGCCAGCTTTATTGATCAGTAAGATTTATAAACAGCTGAGAAAAGACTCATTGTCTCTTGAAGATCAAATTTTACTGAAATTGACCCGCGAAGAACGCGTAATATTACGCGCATCGCAGCCAGATTCGTCTGAAATGCTCTATCTACAAAATCTTTTCCGTTCACCCGATCAACGACTATGTACTCAGCATCGGTTTGGTCGACTTATACCAAAATGGATCTACGAATGGCGAGATGATTTCTATTTTTCTGCCCGTGTTCTCTGTGTCTATTCAGCAACGATTCTTCTGATATTTTTCATCACTGTGCAAGCGTGTGTACAAATTCTACCAACTTTACATTCTATCCAAAAAATAATTCAAGATTTTTTCGATCTTCTGTCATCTTTCGACAATACCGATGAAGATATTATGTTTTCAGCTACGGAAAGTAAACCAACAAACTCTCAATTTCCAGTGCCAAACTTAGAACGACCCTATGCATTAGCAGTAGTAACAACTGTGCTCATCATAGTCGTTCAGTCGCTTGTATTGCTAGCAAACATTCATCGAATCCTATTGCAATCATTTCGTGGAGATGATAGCGAAATTCCACGACGAAAACCATCAAAATATATCTCATATGCCACTGGAAATATGTATTTCGCTGGATACTTTATTGGTTATCTTATCTGGGGTTATATTCTCATTGCAGTTTTTGCAAGTCTTCTATGGATTTCTTTCGAGGCTTTAATTGTCTATCGCAATGCTCAACTCTTAGAGTCAATTCTCAAAACTATTATTCCTTCGCTTTTGTTAATTAATTTCAAGGCATATCTAAATAAGATCCTAGCTCAATACGTTTTCCTTCAACATGCTGGTAAAGTGCTTGCCATGAAAAATCGTCGAATTAGTACAGCTTCGCCAAATCTTTTTTTCGCCGACTCCAACTTCGCCGAATATAATTTTCGCCGACGCCTATTTTCGCCGACTCCAACTTCGCCGAATAAAAATCTTGACCGAAAAATATCGAATCAAATTTGATCCATTCTAGATATAGAATTTTATCCTAACTAACTACTTTAATAGTGACTTGATTAATTAATCAAGTCACTATTAAAGTAGTTAGTTAGGATAAAATTCTATATCTAGAATGGATCAAATTTGATTCGATATTTTTCGGTCAAGATTTTTATTCGGCGAAGTTGGAGTCGACGAAAATAGGCGTCGGCGAAAATTACATTCGGCGAAGTTGGAGTCGGCGAAAATAATCGTCGGCGAAAAAAAGATTCGGCGAAGCTGGAATTTACCAAATCGTCGACTTTTGCTGATTTTTATCTATTTCAATTTCTTCTTGGATGCCTTTCTCGGATTCATTTCATCAATTATTCGACTGATCAAGAGTGTTATTGCCGGCCTGGTTTACATGTGCCGACTAGACTATTCACCGTTGGGACGGAAATTAGAACTATTCGATGGTGGTTTTAGCGCTTATTGTGGTTTTATTCATACTGAATGTGTTCATCGTCATCCTATAATGTTAGTATTTGTTTCACATATTCTAAGACAATGTAAAATTAAACAATTCGTACATGATGATATATTGATTGGTGTAGCCATTCAAAACAATCGACAGCGTATAACAATGTCAAAGGAAGAACGAAATAGATCTTTACGAGCCATTCGTAAATGGCATTTGGGTCTATTATTAGCTCGTAATCCGATGATTGTTTTCTTTCGTAAGGCATATCTCAATCGTTTGCATATGGATGACATTCAACCATTGAATGCTCTCGATAATGATGATCCGAATAACATCATGAATCACCGAATGTCGACTTATGCCCATTACAGATCTGCCAGTCGTGCGAGTGTTGCTTCTATGATGAATACACAACACCGTTCGAATGGTTGGTCTAATGGCAGTTGATTCTATCTACTCCTAATTTTGTTGGGTGGATGTGGGGTGTGGATAGAGATACAAGTCGATGAGTTTTTGATCGGTGGGTGTTCGATAGTTTTGATAAATAATAAAATTTTCTTGAATTCGTCAGATTTTGAAATGACAAAGATAAAAAATGCTCGTAGTGAACTGGCTGACAAGAAACTAATTAGATAAACACTATCAAGAAAACAGAAAAGGTTTGATTGTACTCTAATTTAGCTGGAGTGCATAGGTGGTATGAGGGTAGAGCTCATCGGGCCAGGAATATAATGGAATCAGACCGAGACTTGAACATTTTCATAAATGTTTTTGAGGTTCAAAACTTAACGGTATTCTTAAAACTCTTAACTGAAAGCTTCTGTTGAAAGAATTAAAGCACTTATGTATTACAAAGATTTTTTATCATTTCTTTTATTTGCCAAGTAATGCATGCTATATAAGATAAAACAAAATATAACAATTCAATTGCATTTTGGTAGCGAACAAAGTCTTTTACTCTTTATAAATCAGTTTGCCTTATTTTGGATGAAAGAAACTAAAACTTTTAAGCAGATCATTAATTTAAAATTGTCAGAACCAAAAACGATGGGGACTAATTCAATATCAAACGTTCGATATAAGACTAATCATGTGGCAATATTGTCTTCAATTTTCAATTAAAAGAAAAGCTCAAATCTTTAAAAATCTCTGTAAAACAACGCAAATCATTATTGAGAGTAAATATTTGCATGTTGATAAAAGTTGATAAGATGTCAATGTTTATTGCGCTTCATCAGGTAACGAAAAAGACTATAAAATGTGTTTTTAATGAATAACAATGTTATTTGTATATTGCAAGACTTTTTTGTCAAATGATTCACGAATTAGACTTGAATAAATGTGTTACTATGATAAAAAGCTTTCTAATAACGTAAAATACACGATTAACTATGCGCAATATGCTGCTTCTTCCGGTATGCTGGGATAATGTCGAACGGAAAAATGTCGAAAACAGAAAAAGTGAAGAAAAAACATCGAAAGGAAAAATGTCGAAACGTACATATTAAAGGGGAAAAAAGTCAAAAGTGAAAAATAAGAAAATAATGATGTCTCCAGTATATGGCGATTCTAATCCCATTTAGCTCATTGTTTTTTCTTATAATTTTACTAGTGTAGAATTTTAGCCAGTATTGATAGGGATGACTAACTATTAATACAAGCAAAATGAAAGAGTTGAACAAAGAATTATTATATAACTAAAATTGTACTGTCATGGCTGAAGCTTTCGTAACTTTAACTAGTGAAATTCAAGCAAAACTCCTTCAATTTCAATTTATAAATTCATATAAACGAAAACCTCTACTAGTTGCGGATGAGTATACTTTTAAATTGAATAAAACAACAACAAGTACTAAATATTGGATATGCACTATTAATGGTTACGCAGCTAAAGTGCATACTGGTTCAAATAATGGATTAATGAAAACTATTTGCAAGCATAGTCATCTTCCAGAAAAAGAAAAACTTGAGGTTCGTGAAGCTCATGAAAAAATGACATTTAAAAAAGAATTTTTTCACCCTTAACATTTCAGCTTAATTTCATACAAAAAACATACATTATATTATTTACAATTCTCTAAATTATCAACTGACGATCTTTCATATCAAAAATATTTTTTTCGACATTTCTCCTTTCGATATTTTTTTCTTTCGACATTTTTCCTGTCGACATTTTCCTTTCGACATTATGACGGCCAACCCTTCTTCCTATGTTTTAGTTTCGAAAGTAAAGAATTTCTTCAAAAAATTCGAGCACATATAATCTCTATTTTTAAACCTGATTCATTTGGTTTTTGCATGAAATCAACAGAACGGAAGTAGTTTCTGATTTCTAACTTTCTTAGTCATAGATGACTCAGAAAAACATCGAGAACTGCATTTCAAAGCGAACTGTTTACTTTCGCCATGCTGATTCATCTTTCCTTAAAAATTTGTATAAAGAGCGTGGACAGAAAAAAAATAGATTTCATTTGGCGTCATCATCTGAGTGCATATACATTGTTTTCACCTTATCGTTATTTTTCTCCTATACACGCATGAAATAATACGTTTTGTAGCAAACTATGAGAAATGGATCACCATGCTCATCACTATTGAGACGTATTAATAACCAACGACGTCGAGATGCTATAAACATACGCATTGAGTACATTCAAATAGCATGTAGTAGCGCAGTGTTTTATATTGCTATATTGTTGATATTTCAATGTTGTAATCGAGTATACAATGCATGGAAGGGCCCATTTCCAATGAATCTGAATCAATTTAGAAATCATTTAAAAACTAACTATAATTTGTTTGGTTATAACTCTTTATTTTCATTCCGTTGGCTTTATTTCCAACCTGATTATCTCCAAATTGAATTGGATGAAAATGTAATCGATGAAACAGTGGCAAACACACCGCGAATGTTTTATGGACATTATTCACATGGCGTATTGTTATATTTATTCAATCAAGTCTTACCGCCGGCAATTGACAGATCACAAATGGCATTGTATATTAAATTTGCTTCATATGAGCAATCTTACTCTCAAATACGATATCCATATAATTTTCAATCGTTTAACATGAATACATTAAGATGCATTGCCAGACAACTTAACATTCCGTCAAGCGAATTTTCACGCTGGTCCGAAGAATCAAAGCATATTCAAAATATTGAAGAGATCTACAATAAAAATCCCAAAGTGTTCAACAAAAAAGTAATAAAAAAAATGTGGTATTATAATTGGATATCTTTATAAGCCTACAAGTGAATATATATTTCCTGGGCATTCATATGAACCTCATAGATTTCACGATGATGTTCGAGTCTTTGATGCTTCGTGCAATTATACTCCCTATACATCTTATTTTGTGATTGTTTTTTTCATATATTTTATGTTCAAGTATCTTCCAAATCTCATACGAGCCATCATTAAATATCTTCGTGCATTATCGCCAATGTTACATCCTTTCATTCAAGAACAAATACAAAAATTAAATATTACCTCCGTAGCAGACTTAGACAGTCTTTTGTTAGATACGTTTCATGAAAATAATTTTAATGACTCTCTGTTTATAGTGCGAGATAAATATCTCGTCATGTTGATGTTAGATTTAGATGAAGACTCTGCTCAGATTCTTCGAGAATTTTATGAAAAAGCTCCGTTCACTATTATTCCTATCAATTCTATTAGTAAGATCGAATCAGACCACATTGTGGTTGAAAAACACTACTGTAGTCAATGTATTTATTTTCCTGAAAACATGAACACTTGGCATTTCAATCCAGCATATTGGTTACATGAAAAATTGATGATTCTTAATGATGAATATCGATATAAGTATTTACTTGAATATTTGCTTAAGCTACGATGATAAAAAGAATTCGAATTTTCTATCTTTTTAGTTGGCGACGATGTGAGCTGTTACGTCTTCAAGAAGAGGCTCGACGCGCTCAGGAAGAAGAACGAAAACTTCGTTTTCAACATCTTATTGAGGAGGAAGCTGAATATCAACAACATCACTATGGAAACAACATTGCCCGGATATTGCAAGGTAGAACACAAGCATCACCCCGTTTTATTGCAGAATTTCGTTTGACTGATCCTCAAACAGTTAATGATAATTTGTCTAATGAAACATGCAACGTATGTTTCGACGATTTCAAATTAAATCAACGCATCGGTCAATGGCCTTGTGACGCCAAGCATTCATTTCATTTTAATTGTATGTTAAATGTCTTACGAGCAGGATACAAGTGTCCTGTATGCCGACATCCAGTTGAAGCAGTACCTTTACCTAGTAGAGCAAACGTTTTACAGTTCATCGTGGACAACATGATATCAAACCCGTTTACTTAAAACACGATGTACTTTCCATCTATGAATCATTTCGCTGCTGAAAAAATGCTTTTCGTAACACGAAATATTCTATCAATCTTTTTCAATGAATAAAGTAGCTAAATGGCGACGCATACATCTCATGATGTCGAGAAATAAGCCAGTATCTAAGGGTGGGGTGACAACAAACTCGTATGCCCGTGTCCATTTATGTTTTAATGGAATTCTATTGAAAAATATCATATATGATCGGATTTTTCAATGTTTTATTCTGCAATGGATAATTGGTCTAATAATTTGCTAAAATACTTGATTATTTTCCAAACTGTTAATGCATATTAAGGTGCAATAGACAGCAAAGAAATAAAATTAGTGTGGCAAGAAGTATGAATAAATAGAAAGGCTACCTAAGGATAAGACTGCAGGAATTGGTGAAAGACTACCATTGTCGCTCTACAGATATATGTGTGCAAGACGTAGGGATATATACCCTTAGAGCACATAATATCGGTTTTCGATTGAAAGACGCTCAGTTTAACTATGCTCAACTTACTAACCAAATTATAACAATATTTATCAAGTACTAGTGGATACCATGAATGGTACATTTATAAAAATTTATTCAGTAAAGAAATAAGTTCTGAAAACTTAACGTATATTTCAAATGACAAGAGTTTATATTTCAAATAAAGTAACTGGACAATGTTACCCCTATATGGATGTAAGAAGATGATGTTCGCAAAATTTTAAATTTGGGAGAATCTCTCAAACCATGAGTGACTCAGGTTGATGACTCCGACCGTCTGAAACAGCGACTTAAACGGCCGAAAGCGGGGTAACAATTGCCCCAACCTATAAAAATCATAATCGCTGGTTTTCACCGTTATCCTTGAAATACTGAGGCCACTTTATTCAAAGTTGTTTCTGATGAAAAATGATAATTAGTATCAGAGCCACATCCTGACCTTATAGCGTCTTAGTTACACCATTCTTTCTCTACATCTCCCCTTCCGTAAACCCAAGAAACAAGATTTGTGTATTTAAATAAAATACTTATTGTTGATATAATCATTACTATAAATATAACTAAACCATATATATACAATTATTTTTTCAAATACTTATTATTGAACTAAATGGTGAAAGAAATATGCATAAAAAATATTAATAATCGTTTGAATAGGTAGTGGTTGAACTATATGGATCATTAGCGAGCTTTACTAATGATTTTACGATACATGTGCTGATACGATGAAAAACAATGCGACACCGTAAAAAAAAGATGACCGTAATGCCAGCTGTTTTCGCTAGTACGTTAACTATCATCGTAACGGCAGTTGGTGTTCCCCATTTTACAGTCATTTAGGGTGGTTTACTGGTGATTGTATACAATATGAATAGTAGGGTGAACAAATTATTTCGAAATTCTGCTAAAATCTGATATTTGATCAGAAACTTGTACATATTTTGTAGGAGGAGATATTATTGCATCTTTTCACAATTAAAAATAAATGATTCTCCTTTTTTTTTCAAAACAAAAAATAGAAGTTTCTGAGTGAAGGCTGGCTTAGCTTTTCACTTTGCGCTGACTTTGAATCATCGATCAGTGAATGCGCGTCTTACACACATACAGAGTTTTTTCTGTTCTGTTATAATGACGATAAAATTCTTTTATGGGCGTTTTTGTGTTTTTTCTTCAGCAACTAAAGGCAACACTATTCTTCTGTCTGTTGTTCAAGTTTATTTTAGTGCTTGGAAAAAACCAAGATTCATCATTGGCATACAGAAAGGAGCAAGTGCTTGCAAACAGTTACATTATCGTACTGAAACAGTACCGCATCGAACTATTGGCTAGCTTGAATTATATCACGGCAATAGTGCATACTAGTAATCAAGAATGACAGAAAATGTCCATACTGTATGGCTTGATCTTGTGTACAAACAGGCTACATCAAAAAGTAAAACTGTAATTCATCTATCTTTATGCAAGATCGACCCGAATTTAGTGACATTTCGGAACATGGACAAATGTATTAATTATATTAAAAATCTTAATCAGAATGATGATAAAGTGATTCTGATTATTTCAACTTCAACGACATCTCACTTATTGAAAACATTCTTACAACAAACGGAAGAACTTTCACAGGTTAGCACAGTCTACGTACTATATTTGAATCAGTGTAGTTTTGCGTGGACAGTTACTTCTTTGGTTATAAAAGTCCTTCTTACTGTACATACATTACTATCGAGTGATATTTGGTACAGGCCGATGGAAAAACAATATCCGTGGAGAACTGACGGAGACTATATGGCCTGGTGGACGGCACCATATGAACGTTACTCTGCTGACCCGATCTCAGAGACATCATCCATAGTACCATGTAGGATTTACACGAATTTAGAGCTATTATGCGCTCATTTATGTCACTTACCACCATATTTGAAGAGAAAACGAAGAGCCTGTATTGGTCAAATGAATATAAGTATTCTTTCGCAGACATGCACTGATGACCTGTCTATATTATTGAACGCCACCGCAATTAATCAACTTTTATTTGCAAAGTCCACTACGGACGTAATCAGGCGCCAAGAAGCCGAGTTCATGTATGCCTTACTTTCGCGAGATATTTTAATTGACATTAAATCCACAGAAGAAGAGATTATTAAATATTTCCGTGAAAAGTGTGCTGGCAATGATGCAGATTTAAATGTTGTCGATGAATTTGAAGAGTATTATGATGCAATTAATGCTATATTCTGGTATACACGCAATACTTTTCTTTATCGTCTATTAAACAAGGCATTGAGAGAACAAGACATAGACACACTATATTCACTACGGTACTTTATCAAAGATCTTCATTTAAAGATTAGAGAACGACATAACACACAAAAACAACAGCTAGTACTAACAACAACATGCATTACAGACTACACGAAGCCTACGCCGGATGCAAGTAATGAACGAATAATAAGAGTTTATCGAGGGCAGCTAATGAGTACTGCAGAATTCAATCGAAAAATTCTGTATAACACTAATGGATTCTTCTCCGTAAGCAGTTTTTTTTCGACAACCATACATGAAAACTTGGCTCGTGAAATATATGCTGGTAATCGCAGCAGCAGCAATTTAACGGCTGCAGAACAAAGTATTTTGTTTCAAATCGATATTGATCAACAGGTTAACAAATTTCCATATGCTAATATTTCTACAGAAAGTGCATTTGATGAAGCAGAAGGTGAGATTTTGTTTACAATGGGATCTGTATTTAGAATATTGTCGGTACATCTAAACGAAGAAGACGGCTATTGGAATGTCATACTAAGACTTACAGACGAAGAAGACAAAGAACTTCGAATGCTAAGTGAATTTATAAAGCTTGATATAGTGACACCGAATCCGCTCGAGAGCTTAGCAACTTTATTGATAAGAATGGGCAGTAATAAAGAAGCGGAGCGGTACAATCGCATATTACTGAGTGATCAGGCATTTATATGCGATCCAGTTAATCTCGCCACTGTTTTCAACAATCTTGGATTCATTTGCCAAGCAATGAGTCAACATGAAAAAGCTATCGAATATTTTGAAAAAATGCTTGAAATTAAACTAGAGTGCTCCCCTGAAACCGAGAATTTCGCAGCAATAGCTTACAATAATTTAGGAAGCATTTATAACGACAAAGGAAAATATGATGAAGCATGCAGATATTACACCAAAGCAGTAGAAACTGAGCTGAATACGACCAATCCGAATCAAAGAGCTATTGCAACTTACTATAGTAACATTGGAAACCTTTTTAATGTGCAAAAACGTTATACTGAAGCAATAGAAATGTTCGAAAGATCTGTTGAAATAAGACTGAAAGTTTTACCTGCTAATCATCCGGACATGGGAACATCGCTTATTAATATTTCGCAAGTCTTCAATGCACTTGGCCAGTACGAAAAGGCAATTGCTTATTTGAAGACAGCATTTCAAAATCACTTCACATCACTTCCTTCCGATCATCCATCACTGTCTACTGTATATAACAATTTAGGTCAATTGTATAATAGACAAGGCAAATTTAAAGAGGCTCTCGAAATGTATGAAAAATCACTTGAAATTCAACTTAAAAATTTTCCTGCTAATCATCCTGATATTGCATGCACGTATAACAACATTGGTGCAAATTATGACAGATATAGTGATTCTACTAAATCACTTGAATATTTTGATAAAGCGCTTGAAATTGAACTATCTTCCTTACCATCGAATCATCCAAATATAGCAGCAACTTATAACAACATGGCTTCCCTGTTGCGTGAAAATGGTAATTTCGAAGAAGCACTGATGTTGTATGAAAAAGCTCTAGAAATATGGTTAATAGCCCTTTCGCCTGATCATCCTCAAGTTGCTGTATGTTACAATAACATTTCATCAGTTTATTTTGCAAACGATGACAATGAAAAATCAATGGAATACTTAAGTAGAGCACTTCAGATACAAATAACTTCTGGTGTTTCCGAAGATCATCCAGATTTTGCACCAATTTATCGCAATTTGGGAAAGGAGTATTACCGGCAAGCTCAATACGAAAACGCATTAGGAATGTACGAAAAAACTCTACAAATCTGGTTAAAAGTTCTTTCGGCTAGCCATATGAGGCTCGCACTATTGTACGCTGATATATCGTTAGTCTATGACTCACTCGGTGAATACGAGCGAGCACTTGAGTATTTACAGAAATCTCTTGAAATAACCCAAAATTCTGATTCGGAAATTCACTCTGATTTCGCAGCCCAATACAATCAACTTGGCACTGTATATTTTAGACAAGGCAAAACCGAAGAGGCTCTAGAATTATTTGAGAAATCTCTAGAAATTCAATTAAAACTCCATCGTCGAGACCACCGTAACTTTGCAGCATGTTATGTTAACATATCGCAAGTGCACTATGCTCGAAATGATTATGATAAGGCAATTGAATACTTAAACAAATCACTTGGTATTCAACTCAATAATCTCCCTCCAAGTCATTCATCCTTAGCTGTAACCTACAATAACTTTGGGTTAGCATATTATAATAAAGGACAATTCGAAATAGCATTAGAATTCTATGATAGAGCTCTTGAAATTCAATTGAACAGTCTTCCACCTAGCCATCCTGACTTGGCTACAACTTACAACAACATTTCATTAGTTTATGTTGCCGCTCGTGGCTACGAAAAGGCAACTGAGCATTTAAACGCCGCGCTTCAAATCAAACTAACTTCCCTTCCACCAGATCACATAGAAATAGCTACAACTTATTCTAACTTAGCAGCAGCTCTGTACGGTCAAAATAACTTGAGAGAAGCCTTGAATTGTGTACAGAGAGCATACAATATTCATATCAAAATTCTTCCATCGGATCACCCTGAAGTTCTTCGGAATATAAATTGGATTGAGCGTATCGAAGCAGAACTAGTTTCAATGTAACTAAATCTCGATTACGAAGAGGAAATTGAATTATATTTGGTGTGAGTGTATGGATAAAGATCATACCAATACCCGCATCATCCAGATTTAACTGAAGTTTTAAAAATATCTGCTTTTGTCTGATGTGTAAGTAGATGTAAAATTGTATCTACCTCATTTTGTTGAAAAATAAATAATGTGACATGAATGCTAAGAAAATTTGGTGATCAAAAGTATTGTGACCCTAACTTTCTTTTTTCTGAAATAAAAATATAATTTTAATGAAAAGAGTAACATCGATTAGTACTAGTAATCACTTTATAAGTTTTACTATTTATTACAATTCATATTTTTAGTTCTATTGAACAAGCAATTCTTCGTAACCTACTAAGAAAAAGCATTCTGTTTGAAGAAAAAACTACGAAAATATTTATTATGATTCAAGAAAACAAACTTGAATATACAATTCATCCTTGAAATAATTGTAGAATTTAATTAAGATCAGCATATAAGATGATGCTTGCATTGTTACAATTTGAATTCTTACTGCATGTACAAATAATGAAAACATTTCTCACATCATCACCGAATAACTATTATTCAGTGCTTAGTTCTTTGCCAGAATTGAAACTGTAGACTGGCACGTCATGTATGAAGGAATTTAGTTTTATAAAATTAATGCGCACACTCATCATTGACTCCTTACTATAGCTATGGATCGTTCGATCTTACAATGAAAAGAAATATTCGTCTCATATGGCACAGGAGCGGATCTACGGTGGTGCTGTCAGGGCACCCATCCACTCCTTCGAAATTCATGGAATTTGTTTTCTAACGGTTGACTCAAAAGTTCTGCATTAATTTTGATTTTTTTGATATGGCGCTATAATTGAATATCGGAGAGATTACTCTTTTGTTTTTTAGAAATAGCAACATATGTAGCGCAAAAATTTACAAAGTAATATCATTGAAAATGGCTGACCAAAACTATAGAAGCTTTAGAACAGAAGGTATTGCAAAATGGTTTCGCTACTTTTGGTTTAAACTTGAAGAAGATTTCATTTAATTTAACCATGCATTCTTCTAATCCAAGTTGTAGACAGTACGAGTAATTCAATTTCGTAGCACAAAAAAAGAAGTTTTCTACATTTTTATAAAGGCTGAACTGAATGCTTTCATGATATTGTCTGATGTGTATGCACACTTCATCGCTTTCGATCATAGTTGGACAAAAACATTCTATGCAGACAGAGAGATTGGCAGAAATTAAATATTTTATATTAATATCAAGGCTTGATGAGTTCTCTATCGAACGATATCATTTGAAATAGGGCACAGATTTTCTGTGAGATACGGAACCAAACATTTATTTTTCTATTGGAGATAACAAATTTGCCAAATAATTTTTTTTAATGATATACTCTTCTGTTTATTCAATTTTATGCTAGATGAATTATTTCAATACCATATGAGGACTTTCTTTGTAATAAACAACTATATATTGCGGAAGCATTTTTCGATGTTTTTCGTTCTTTAAAAGTGTTTCTGGGCTCTGAGAAAAATTTTTAATCAATATTTTCAAATTTATGATGCTTGTATTTTAAAATTAAAGATTCGATCAAAGAATAATAACTTAGATAGACATGCTTTAATAATTTTATTTCTAGTATCAAGTTTTTTTTCTCTTCTGGTACGACGTCTATCCATGTCATACAGATGATGAGTATTTGTAGAGAAATGGTAGCATAATCAACGGCTATGTTTCTGATTCATTTGAACAGATGATAATAAAAATGCTAAAAACTTCATCACTAATAACGTCAATAACTTGATCGCGTCCACCTCCTCCTTCAAAATTTCTTGGATCCGCCACTGATATGACATGCTGCAGGATCCATTATGCATTATGGATATTAAAAAAAACTAATAGAATCGAACGTATTTCTTCGTTTTAGATATACAGAAAAACGCTTTTCCTCCTTTGATTTATGCACATTTTATCTTGAAATCTACGTACGAAGAATGCGAATGAGTTGACCTATTCAATTTGATTGACCAATAGTATTAGTTTCATTGGTGGCTCTATTATCCTTGAAACATTAACACAAGAAAAGGAAAAAAAGCAATACTCACGTGTTCATGCGTCGTGTTTGTTCATCGGTCAAGCAAAAAAGTCTTCATTCACCTTCATACATATTCACTTCATTTTTTTTGTACGTATATTAGTAGTATCTATTTTGACAAGCTGGTTCACATAGTAAGATGATTTCATCACAAAAATTGAATGTTTTAATTTACGAATTAATTAAATATACGATTTGGATATTTTTCCTTGTGTCATTTTAGTTTACTTCCTTCCACATACCATTGAAAACAACACAAAAAGCAATATTTGAAATCGCTAATTTCCCATTCTATAGAAGATTCATGATGTGCCTTTTTCTGTTGATGAAAAAACAAATCTGCTGATGCAATGATATACAAAGAAATAAACTTGAATGACAAACCCTTTTGTTGTTTGATTTTTATATAAGATGTTTCTCTCTGATTTTAGACTAACGATTGAGTTTAATTAATTTGTTGAATTACTTTTTAACTTGGGAAAATACTTTAGATTAAACTAATAGATGAACAGCTAAGTAGTCCGAAACTCGGTGAATTCGTGTAAATATGTGAATGTACTCTTCGAAAAAACTATGGAATATAGTTCGAGTTATATTTATTGTAAATATTAGCATTTGACAAGAGAAAAATCTATTGACTGAAGACCTTTAGCTGTTTTACTATATTAATATTCGATATCAAAAGAAAATACTATTGTGAGTTTGATTATTCAAAGAGCAATACAATGAATCAATTTGATATATTCAGATGATACTTGTTCGAGTAAGAATGCTCTTTTTTTGTTATAAAACTCTTGTAAACTAACATTGCAACTGAGATAAACGATGGGCGCTGATAAGCCTTGATTTAATTTCAAGGCTTTGACTATAGATCTAGTCATATCTATTTTAATTTTAAGTAGGAACATATTTCATCAAATTCCAATGATATAAATATGTCTTTTAGACATTGCTGAAAAACAGAACCGAAAGATTAGATAAAAGTGTGTCGTAGATCAAATTTTTCTTTAAAAAAAATAAATTTCATCTATAAGCTAGTAAGAGTAATTTTTCAAAAAAATTCAGTTGAAATTTCAAACTTCGCGGAGCATCGAAATGTAAGCTCTCTATAAACAATAGTTTCTTGATCGTTGACGACTACTCGCATAGGCTAGTGCAAATTTATCAATATTGCTTTTATCTTCCCATTCTATTTTAGATTTAAAACTCAACACTATTGAAATGCAAGTCGCTCAAGGTAAGGACGAACCGGCTACGAAGATTATTCCGAATTTGGCTCTTATGAAACAATTGCAATTGGATGGAGAGCCTGAAATAAGACGAACACGCAGAAATATTGCGATTCTATTTGGTATTTGCATTGTGAGTATTTAAAAAAAATTTTTTTTCACTATTATTTCAAGTCAAAGTGTTATTTTATTGAAACAATTAGTTCTTCCAAAAGAAAAAAAAATGAAACTATGAAATTTATTCGAGTTCATCGAACATGATCTTCATGCATTGAAGCGAAGTAAAAGTCGCTAATCTAAATATAATCTGACTTAATCAAATTATTTCTTTATATCTAATTAAATTCGTCAGTGTCTCCCGAATAAATTTCATATCCTTAGATGTGCCGTTAACATATTGATTCATACGTGTAACGAAAATATCAGTTGCTGTATTTTGCTTTTAGGTTTTTAATGTATTTGTTTTAATTAATTCGATGTTTACAAATACTTTCTATGTGTGTTTACTACATAATGGTCGTTATGAAACCATTGCTGTATGTTTGTGTGGAATATTTTATTTTGGATTAGGATTGTTGGCTGCTTGTCGATACTCTGAAATAGGTTTGCGAGTGGTAAGATTTCTCTCTTTTTTTTTAAATATATGAATCATTTTCAGAGATTACATCGAAAAGCGCTTGTTCAAGAATATTCCCATTGAGAGTATTACTCTTACTTCGTTTAACTATGAATGCCGTTTTATTTGCTATGCTACAATAAAACACAACCTTTTATTCGTGGATTTAGTGTTGTTGCTAGAAAATCTAACTACGATATGATAATAAATTGAACAGAATAATAATTCGAATGTTATTTGGGATAGGACGAGATCAACCATCAAGTGAAGAGGGAATAGCTTTGTTTCATACTGTTTTAAAATACTTATTTTTAATCCTTAAAACGACGTTTTATTGCCTTTTCTATTGTATAGTATTGCATATAAGAGTTCACACATGACAGCTAAAATTATATGTTAGATTACTTTTGCGATGCCATATTCTCTATACAGTTTATATTTTCATATTTTAACTTTAGATTGGTATTGTGGGCATATTTCAATTGGCAATGTTAGCTCTTTCCATTGTAGGCCTTATCGGGCTTGCTTTTATGTATAAATGGCTAGAATCGGTCTCTAACATGTATTCGAATGAATATCGATCTAGCACGGATCAGGTGATTAGGAAACGAATGATTCCTATTTTTTGCATTGTATTATACACAATTGATTTTATTCTAATGGTAAGTAATTTATTTGATTTGTTTGTATTGCTTTTATATTTATTTTACTGCATAGATAATCATGGTAAAATTAGCTTTTAAATTGGCTGGATTTATTGGTGCCAAAAAAGCTATGACCATTCAACAAGTTCAATATTCCATTTCTAACATGCCTTAATCATGTGAATTCGTGTTCATTTTCTTTTGTTTCCCACGTAGCATTTTTTCTTCGTTTAGAATGTAAAAAATAAATATCAAACATTTTCCCGTATCTATATACTGTTCAGATACTTGTAAAACTTGAACTATCGTTTATTATTTACTAAGGAAAAATTGTGGTGCCTACGAAAGCATATTTCAATCGTAGCAGTGTGAAGGCACGCATATGAATTCTGTTTCAATTGTAGGAATGACTCATAAATGAAACATAAGATGAGATTACAACGCAGCTCTCCAAAGAAGCATTTTTACCATCCTTCTCTTGCCAACATACACGTGGAATTTAAGAAAAAGAAGCATGTCATTCCTTATTTTTCTCTGCTAATTAAAAATATTATAATCGTTGTTTTATTCGTGTTCGAGCTATTCTAGAACAGAGTACAAATGTATAATATACACATACAATTCGAATCATTGGCTAACGAGATATTACTTGATCTATTCACATACCTTACTACATCTCAAAATTTTAACGCGTTTCATAGTCTCAATTATCGTTTCGACATTATCTGCCAAGAAAATCTGAGACGCATGATCGATCGAATAACTTCACTGTGTCACTCGGATGAAGATGAATTTTATTTTCCATTGAGATTGAACTGCGAAAAAGTTGTATCTTTTGTCAATGATATGTGAAATTTGCCTAAACTTATCTACTGTTGTATTAAAGTTGATTATAAATATCGATAATCGCATCATGGTGTAGAAAGATGCTGTCGTGACAAAGGCATTTATATTCATCCAACGGTGACTTCATCAACACAGAAATGTTAGTCGTTCATTGGTATGCAACCATGTGACATTGTAATAAGTCAATTATTCACACATACAGCAACATCTTATAGCTAACAACTGTTTAAATATACGTAGATCTGAGTACAACGCCAATTTTACCGTCAATGACTATCTTGCATATATCACTACGAAATTTTCAGTATTGAGATGTTTTCTTTAATTTTTTAACCAAAATGCTTAATTTACGTCATTGAAAAGTAGAATTTGATTATGAGTATCTATACGTGAATGAAGAAAGATGGAAACATATGATTCGGAATCGTCTAACAAAACTTGAGCGTTTGCATTTTAAAATGTTAGTTAGTTTGAATAATGGCATGGAAGCAGAATAGCCGATTGATAGTATACTTAATAAATTTCGAAGTCAATTTTCTGGCTTGAGGAACATTATTGGTTTGTTCAATATGATTGGAATTTAAACAAAGAATATGCACGTCTTTATCCATTACTATATGCTTTTGATAGTTTTCGTTTTTATTTATCCATTCAGTTAAAATCAATGTTACCCTCTGATATTGACTTACCATCATATAGTTGCGTACATAATTCTATGTATAAACCTCGTATATTCAACGTATCATCGCCATCTCACATTCAATTTTTAAACGTCTCGGTTGGAAAACTTTGGCAATACTTCTAATAAAAATTTTCGAAAGTCGAAATTTCTCAGTATATCAAATTAAATTGTTATGCTGCGGTCGATCTTTGGGTAGAATGCAATATATTATGATAAATAATATAATTCCTAATATTCATTGTCAAAACGACTCGTCAACTGAATATACAGAGTCGACACAAGATGAATTTTATGAATGGATATAGCAACAACTTTCTTCTAGATTTTCTACGACGAAGATATCTCCACAAAATGCTGTCATCCGAATGTGGATTCGTTAACGAAAAGAAAAATTGAAATATATTCAGTGTCATAATGTTCGCCAGCTGAACACCGAATACACGTATATTATTAAAAAACAGTCCTGTCGCTAAGTTCAACTGTGAATAAGCGAGTAGTATCACTGGTGATTGAATCATGAAATTTTCAAAACTTCATAACAACTGATGTGTAGTAGTCATAAACATCATTTTGAAGTTTCTTGATTGTGAACTGGCAAATTTATCACATTACTTATAATGAAAAATGCAATTTTTTTTTCGAAGAGACATGATTTATCACTCAATGTCCATTGTCAAGTCGGACCATGTTGACAAAAAGGTGTGGGTGGGTAGCGATATCCCACGTTGCGAATACCGGATCAATCTTTGCGGTAAACCGCGGTATTTATCCGTTCTGCGGTAATGAGAGCCGGTAACCGGACCGGTAAAACCGCGGTTAACCGCCGATTTTCATGCGGTTTTTATTACATGGAATCGACAGAAGAACAAAAGAACCAAGCCCTAGAAGATGTACATATGTGAAGAATAGAGAAAAATATGAGCGAATACATATAGGCAGTATAGATATTCATCTTTAACTAATACACCATATATAGACTTTGTAATTGTAACAGGTTTCAACACACTATTATTATGTATCTCAGTCACCTAGGTCGAGTACTACAGAACATTTACGATGAAAATACTGCATATAAACAGAGTATATACGAACCTAGAACTTGATCAATTCATGTTTTTAATGTTGAATATATGACGACTATGATAAATCAATATATCCTGAAATCATCATACTAGATATCGTAAATATAATTGTTTATTTGCAGAATAATAAGACACTGCACTATTTCGAGCAGAACAAGCAATGTTTCTGTTATTTAAATATTAAGAAAGACCTTAGGATGTCCTTGAGCAATCTAATTATAATGTCGTTTGATGTCTTTTTCTGTTGCTAGCAAACTATGTGAAACATATATGGCGCTTGTTGTCCTCAGTCGTCAGAGAAACATTTGCATTCAATAATCTTTGATTTCCTTTTGCTTCATCAAATTATAAGATTTGATTTTGATTATGAATCAGTGCTCGAGCTATCAGTACATAAAAAGGATTTTTTGTAACAAATAGTTTCGTTGTCTTACCAATACTTTCGCTTTTCACTACAAAGCAGTCCTCTGTGTATTCAATCGACATTTGTTCCGTATTGTTTCTATAAATTTTCAATAGATTTATGAATGTTTGTATTCTATTTGTCTTAACGAACTTTTCCCCATAGATACTTCTTTCGATGTATTAATGAAAACAATATTTTCTCGAACCGATGCATCAAATAAATTAGATTCTTGACTAGCAAAACTAATCTAATCGAACATCTTCAACTTTGAATAGTTGAAGATCATAATTCATTTTTATCAACTAACTATAATAAATAATGTATTTAATCAAATTTGGCTAGTACCACATCAAAAACAATTACATACTTTTCTTCTTCTACTAATATAATCCGAAATATTCGACATTGACTGACTGATTGAATCGAAAACAAGTAAAAGAAAAAAATATTGTGACATGGATGAATCAATAGGGTTTCTATCACTTTTCTGGAGGAGACTTTCTTTAATTTTAATAGTCTAGTTAGGTGTACCATCGTTTAAAATAAACTGAGGTAACAATGGAAACCTTTTTTGCACATTTAAAGTGTGAAGTGGCACATCATTTTTCAGCAACACTCCGTACATATAAAGGATATTCAATAATGACTGATGTTAAATTGTTAATCATATTTTTCTTGAGAACGATGACTGAAATTTTGATTTACATATATCGAATCCAGATCTTTTTATTTCTGAACGTTTCCGCGCTCTAGTTGAAACTAGGGGTGAAATTGTTTAGTTTCGAGCTCGATTTTGCTAAGTTCTAGACACTTTATGCCCAAAAACATTTAAATTGTTACCTCAGACCATTTTCAACGCGATGTTACGCCTATCATGAATCTATCTAGTATTGATATTGGCAGTAATTTATTAGTTATTATTATTACAATGAATTTTATTTTATGACGGTAAATATCTGAATTGAAACAATTTTCAAGAAAACTGATATCTACAATAAAGGAAAATATGAATGAAAATTTTCTCCACGGATATATGGTTCATGCATAACGATTCTTCGTAATTGACTACAGTTATAACGGGCAGCACCATTAGTGAAATTATTTGTTACAATTGCTAGTTGTTCATATTCGATATCTAGTTTTTTCTAACGAGGTAAACAAGTGTTTGTTTCCACGAGAAATTGTTCAACATAATCAGTATGTACATTTTGAAGATCGAGTTCGACTAGATGAAAAAATGTAATCAATTTAGACGTGCGTTGTTTATTTTTTTGTGGTTTAGAATTCAGCACGATTAATTCCTGAAGAAAAGGAAAGTCACGAGAAATTTTATCAAATAATTCATGTTCAAATGGACGCTGATCGGTCATTGCCAACGATCGAACTTTATCGAATATACCACCTTGAAAACAGTTGGCCAGATGAAGAAAAGTATCAAATTGGTACGGAAGTGAATAGATATGGCATCTGCTTTCGCTGTTTGTAAATTTATCATCGGCATATGAATCAACTGATTGATATTTTCTTTTAATGAAACTATGTTGAATATCATCATTCGATGGAAGATCAATTGTAACATATTTATTGATAACAAGAGTGTGTATACTAAAAGTAAGTTTATTTAATTGTGGCATAAAAATAAGAACTTCATCATGTAACTGAATGCCATCGACGATGTAAGTCGGTTCAGTTCTTTCTATTGAAAGAAATAATGTTAGTTCTTCAAGATTTGACATTCGACGTAATAATGAAACAATCCCATTCTCATAAAATTTTGTGTAACATTTCGACGTCAATGAGAAGCATATCAATTTGGGTAACTTTTTCTACAAAGGAAAAGAAATCATCAATATAATTGAAACTGAAATTTTGTATACATAAATTATTCAAACTAATACTTACTGTATTGTCTATAATTGCTGACGAATCGAAAATTTCAAATATATCAATAATGAATGTAGACAAGCATTGAAGACGTCCATCGAGAACATAAAGACAATCATCAAAAGTATTTACTTTAATTTTCAATTTGGTTAGAGTTAAAGATACGCAACCAGTTGATGTTATATTTAGAGTTGGAACTTCGAATTCTCTATCACGAAATGATTGACTAAAAGTCAAATCAATTAGACATTTACCCAAAGACAATATTAATTCAAATATATTTGAATTATTTTCGTCGGATAATTCTCTTGTTGTATCATCGTTGATTTCAGCATTAAGATGTGTAATTTGATTAATAAAAAGACGACGAAGTATTGTATCACCTTAAATATGGAAAAAGTCATAATTACTTCATGTATATATAACAATACTAAGAGTCTGTTGAAAAAATCAAACAGGTGAAAAGCATACCGGTTAAATGTTGAACAAGTATTGCTTGCCCAAAATCAACAAGTGATACAAAGTGAAGTTGAGGATAATTCATACGGTAAAGTATACGTTCTATTGAAAGTGGTTGAGCGGTTAGCTTGGCTATTTTATGATGAACCCAAGGAATGATTTTTTCACAGATGCGATCGAGAATGTGATTAGCTATATTAGAGTTACTATTGAGCAACGAATTGACCCTGACATTGAGATGACAAATATAAAGAGGGTCGAATATTAATTGATCAAGTCGCTGATTTACACCCACAAGTGAATAAAGTACATCAATCATATTCATTTTGTTGAAAATAGCAAGTAACATTTCGTCAGGTAAATCAAGTATATTCATACCGTTTTTATTTAAAATGTTTATGTGCAGCTGATGTTCTCTAACGAGTTCAATTTTTTTCTCTCTATATATATATTCACTGTCATATTTTCTTCCTTGTCCTTCATGAGAAAATTAAGGCATACAATAATGTTATCGTCATCGCCAACGATGAATGACCGACGTTACTATTGTTTTTTCGATCTAATTCTTTTTTCACATACTCAAGGGTCAAACATAATCAGGGTTACCAAAGCCCCTGTTTTGACCAACGATCTCCTGGTTTTGAAACTTTTCTCTTGACAAGAAATCTCCTGATTTCAGGAGCTGTTTTTTTTTAATATTTTCTCCTGTTTTCTCCTGATTTTTTTAATGTGACGATTAGCGACGTTTTGAACCTATTGCGCTTTTAAAGAGAAAGGAACAAATCTATTTAAGTGTTAAAGTTATATATGGAATGACAATCGAAATCAAATGAACCATGATTTAGTTGGAGCTGAGTTAAAGATTAAAATAAACACTCATTTGCAGTGTTGTCAGATGTCGAACTTGAAAATCCGAAAAAATTGTGGGTTTTTTAAATGCGGAAAAATCAGGAAAGATTTTTCGGGTCCGTTTTTGTCATTTAAAGTACGTTTCCCTCCAGCGGATTCCGAACAAAGACACTCTTTATACATATCTACAACATATATTTGAATAAAAAAAAAACGTGCTCATACAACAATGTTGCCCGATGTAAACCTCGAAAATCCTAAAAATCCACAGTTGTTTTTCAAAATTGAGAAACGCTTTGCAGACTCGGAAAAACTTTAGAAATTCCGAATTTTTCCACAAAATGTGGGAATCTGTTAACACTGCCTATTTCACTTTCATACAATTCTATCATTATCTTTTAAATGAACCAGATCTTTCGAAGAAATATTCAATCGGTAGATAAGTAGTCACGTCGCCAAACTGCTACGAATTACTGAGTAAATTGGTTAAGTATTTTTTACTATTTATTCTAATGAGCACGTTTTAGTTATCTATTTAAATAAAATTTATGAAGTCCGCATTCTATTTTTCAAATATAATTCACCCACAAGGAAATTTTCAGCCTCAATCTCATTATAGAAAAAGAGTTTAATGCGTCTGTTAGTGAAAAATCGGATGTTATCAGATAAAAGCCACCCAATGACTGTTGAGTGTCAAAAAAAAACACTCCTGATTTTTCACAAAAAGCTCCTTTTTTCTAAAATTTGAATTTGGTAACCCTGGTTGTATAGTTCTTTTTCTCTGAACCACAAATAATTCTACAGATCTACATGATTTTTTTTCTACTTCAACTATTTTTTGCATTCGAATTTAGGCATATTCATTTTGAGTTCGAAGCTTACGAATAGATGCCTACTGTAAATAGAGGAATTTGACTACTGTTTGAACATGCTATAGAAAAGACAAATATGAAGATTTACTATTGCTAGTTATTTATAGACGTAGCTACCTTCGAAAAGCACACTTTTCGTTATGCCATGCTGACCAATAAAATCTATAAATTACCTTGTACTCCATTTTTCATTGAAGGTGTCTTATCTTTAATACATAAAAAACAATATTCAATAGCATTAGTAGCAATTACACCATCGTCTCATTCATATTACTCATTATTGAAGTTACTTGTATCATTTCTACCACATATAATCTGAAAAAAGTACAAAGTTCTACAGCAGCTATATAAATTACAATATTCGATAATATATGAATTTGTTCATCTTCTTATTTTCAATAAAAAAGGAGGTCATGAGGGAGTGATGGTGAAGTTAGGCCAGGCTTGAATACAGTATTCAGGTAAACCATCACTTTCGGACCTCAGAGAAGTCGTGAGTGAGTCATGGTGAAGTTAGGTTGATAGTTCATTTTATGATAAACCATCACTTTCGGACCTCCGTAGATTGTTAGAATAAAACAGTATGTTAAAGTGAAATCAAATTGATGTTGAGTAATCACATTTTGAAATAGCATCGCATATAAACACCAAAGTTTTCTTACGCACACTATTTTGCGTGGTGACATAGGACACATTTATGGCGTAATTACTCAACAAGCACGCATATTTTCATATACCGTTACATTTAGTCTATCGTGATGATGAAGAGTTTTTGTAACGTTCGTTTATCATGAAATACATAACCATCATGTATAATTAGATATCAGTCTAGTTAAAAATTGAATTTATTATTCTAAAATGAAATTATCTTCTAAATTCGCTTTACGAAAAGCATAGCTACGATGAGTGAATCGACTTATTTTCTACCTCTTCATCATCTGATACTGCCCAGGTCGAACAGTACGGTCCGTATACGGCCATTGACGGTTACTCTACGACTATTTTACGGGCGAAATTTTGCCGTAATATCTGGCGCAGTAATACGGACCGTATTATCATGAGAGTACGGAGCACAAACAGCCGTAAACCATGAAAATTCAGTCCCGTTTACGTTGCCGTATTACTGCGCCAGGTATTACGGGCAAATACGGCCTATTTACTGCCGTAAAGATACCGTTTTGACATCGTTTACCGTCGACAAACAGACAGTAAACGAGTCCGTTTTGATCAACCTGGGTACCTATAAGTTACTGTTCACTATTGAAATCGCGATTTCAAGTAAATGAGTACTTGAAGGATTTATTCATGATTTGTTCTATTGACTAAATCAAAGATGACACTGTAGTGGCAAATAATAAATTAATGCTCTATCTGAGAGTTAGTCGAAATACTGTGAGACTGTGTACGGTCGCTGGGTATAAGTTCTTCTCAAGTGTGACTGATTGGTTGCATTTTATTGGTTGGTTGTAATACATGGGTTAGTTGCACGATATTTGTTCTTCGATTTTTTCCTTTCCATCCGAATTGCTTTTTAAGTAAATCACGTATTTCAGGTAAACCCTTAAGACACATAAATGGATACAAAAGCATCGGTGTATATTGATAGTAGACGAGATAGCTCTAGGAGATTTCCGAGATGGACGGGTTCGGTAGGAAAAGAACAATAACAGCACAAAAAACATTTGGTATCCAGACAATATTGTATAGTAATGACACAAGTCCCGCTTGGATAACCAAATGACGATTACGTCGCCACATTTCTCTCTGTCGCATACGTCATTTTTGATAGAAAACACGAAAAATAAGTACACATCTAGGGTGTGGGTGTGGGTCAGCTTGTGGATGTGAATGAGAGGCTGGGTCGCGAAAGAAGATCTCGATCCACACCCACGCCCTGTTTTGGTTCTAAAACTTTGAGAAAACGACAAACTCGAAATAGCTCATAATAAGAGGTATTGATAACTAAATATATTTAAAACTATTTTTACTTAACGGATTATGCATGATATGTTTTTAGTATCCTGAAGACAAGTAAAATATGGTATATCTTCTTCCTGCATGCGAAGAGACAATACTCATATGAAATTGTGTACTATCTTTACAAGCCAACAGAAACATTCAACATTAACCAATATCAAAAGAAACATAGATCATACGGTGCATTACAAACTATAGAATTCAACAAGGCAAAGTACACCAAAAATATAAAAGATAAATCTAACCTACGTCACTATTTGTGAATACTTTTGCTGCAATAAATGAATATGACAAAATATTCAACATCAAAATACTATCTATTGTTTTGCTCTAGAAATAACGAACGTAATTATTAGCATACTTTGTTAATATGTTAAAGTGAGCTATCAAAAATGGCTAACGAAATCAAATGCTAAATATCCACCCCCGAAAACCGTTCGAATGGAAATTATCATGATGTTAAAAGGTCTTCTTATGGCTACATTTTGCCCATCATTAGCATTATACTTAATGGCTAGAGGAAAAGTCGATGTATACTGTGGTGTTGGCAATTATGGTTGGGAATATTTAATATTTAGTTTCTTTGTTATAGTTACAGATTTTTTCGAATTTTTCTATCATTGATTAGGACATACAATCGAAACATTATGGAACGTACACAAATATCATCATCAATTTTTTAATCCAACACCATTTGCCGTTATTGCTGATGAATATTTAGATCAATTGGTTCGAGCATCACCATTGCTATTCTTACCGACGATGATGCCCATCAATATGAACCTTCTATTTTTTCGGGTAAAAATATTCAAATCAAATTGTAGTTTTAGCTTAAAAAATCTGCCGCTCAAGCTTTCTTTTTTTCTAGGCGGAACGATTTAACTCAAAACAATCTACTACTTGAATACACAATAAATTAATTGGCATCCTTTTTTTTTCGTTTCTGTTTGCTATCTTCTTATATGGAAACGGCGTTTATGTGCACTCCGGTCATGAATTCTCCTATTCCGATGCGCATCATCCTATTCTAAGCACATCCTTTCAACATTATTTACACCATGCTATCTCAATTAAAAATAAGCCATATCATACAGGATTCTTTTTCAAAATTTGGGATCAAATTTTTGACAGTACTTGTCCACAAGAAAAATGTTTCTGCATCAAATATCAACGTGTACAAGGAAAACTTACTCGGGAAGAATATGACAGCACAGAAAAACCTGATTATCGAGTGTTGTTAGAATGGAACTTTTGCTTTAATTTATATTGTGTTCAATGATGAATCAAGTTTTG
Source organism: Rotaria socialis (assembly GCA_905331475.1). NCBI lineage: Eukaryota > Metazoa > Rotifera > Eurotatoria > Philodinida > Philodinidae > Rotaria > Rotaria socialis. The sequence continues at coordinate 64,327 of CAJNYU010004611.1, read as the reverse complement.
TGATAAAAAAAAAGAAAAGTTATTCGTATTATCTTGATTTCATCTTTCTTGCATAACGATGACTTTGCTTGTTTAATTCGTTGTAATCATTGGCAGGTATTCATACGCATCGCAAAATTAAATACTCTCAAAAAGTTGCTTCAATAAAGAATGTGTCTGCGTAGCTTTTCTTTTGTGCACGCTATCATATAAAAAGAATCATATGTAGATAAAGATTTTGATCATGAGAATAAACCATCTGTTTGTATATTTGCCATTGTTTCTATTGTTTTTTCTCCTCGTCACAAACAATCATAATCAGAGCGGATGAGAGGTATTCATCTTACAGTATTTTTTATTTTTGTGGGAATAAGCCCCGTTACTCTAGTGGATCCTAGTTGTAAAGGTAAATTAAATACAAATGAAATATTACGCGAAGAACCACGTCTTGTTAGTTCGATCTTGAATGGAAAACGTTTTGTTGTTGGACACAATTTTGATACAATTAATATTGTTCATGTCTATGGTGGTACACCATATGATATGGGCTACGCATTTGGAAAACTGATGAGTGAAGATCTACAACAGCTTGTTCCAGAGTATTTTGCTTATTTGGAGAATAAGATCGAAGACTTGATTAAACAAGTACCACCTGTAAAGATGAATCATGTTTTTTGTTTTCTTATTTAACAAATAATTATATTATTATTTGAGTAGCTTATTGCGAAATGGCTTGCTGAATTTGGTTTGCGTGGTGCTCTTGATCTTAATTATGATATAACTCGTCAATATACACCACCTTGGTACGATGAAGAACTTCAAGGTCTTGCTGCTGGTAGTGGCATATCATATAAAGATATACGTCGACTTAATCTAATTCCAGAATTGATCAAAGCTGCTTGTAGTGTATTGGGAGCTTGGGGCGAATCTACTGCATCATCCACAACATTACTTCATCTTCGTTCACTAGATTGGGACGAAAAAGCACCAATTGCTAAATATGCAACAGTAACTGTCTATCATCCTAATGCATCATATGCCGGCTATGCTGACCATTTTCATGAGTATTATAAACAAAAATACACGACATCACATACGTTTGCTAATTTTGGTTATGCTGGTCTTGTTGGATCTATAGGAGCGTACAATGAAGTTTCTGTTGGTCTAGGACAGAAAGTTTGGATTACTACAGAACAAGATATAACTTCACGTTTGGGTAACCCATGGACATATGTTCTTCGAGATGTAATTCAATTTTCAAATTCACTTGATACTGCTTTAAGTATGCTTATAAATACACATCGAACTTGTTCAGTTCATCTTGGTCTTGGAGAATTCCATCGAAATTCTTCGATTAATGATAATAATAGTGTTGGATTTCTTGGTATTGAATATAGTGCTAAAGAATTTAATGCCTATTCTTGGGAAGATATGTACAATACGCCGAATCATCCAATATTGAAAGATATTGTTTATTGGGATCCACATCCACAACCATCAAATCATCCATGTTTTGGTAGTTTATTAATTGATCATTATAGTCATCTTGACGCAGCAACTATTATACGAAATATAACTAGTTTATTGGAAACAGGCAATACATTAAATTTAATTCTTGATTATGGTGACAATGCAGCTTATCTTGCGTATAGTGCACCTGATGATCCACAAGGACCAATAGAAGCATTTAATCGAGTTCATACTCGGATTGATATGACAAAATTATTTGCTGAACCTGCACCTCATTCAGAAGATTTCGCTTAAAGCGTTTTTTTTTCTTCTTTTGCAGTTGTATCATCATTAATTAATTGCAGACTTTCTTATTTGCTTTCAAATAATACACAATGCATAGTGTGTTGTATTAATGTGGGCATGATATAGAATTGTGAGTATCAATGAAGGCACGCGTGCCAGTATTCTCTACATCGTTTAAGTAAAACTACGACTTATTATACACTACAATTCGATAATGGCTAAAGTGAAATATAGGAATACTCAATTCGTTTGTTTACATGATCAACTAGAAAATCAGCACTGGGTTATGTTTGAGAATAGTATATTTGAACTTGACATGAAGAACTACCTCAACGAATAAAGCTTTATTTTGAAATCTGAACCTGATGGCGAATTAAATCGCTTAAGAAAATCAATAATTGTTATTTTGATGTATGAATCGATAGAATGTTTTTATGACATTAGTCGCACTGAAACAGCAATATGTATAGTTTGATGATGAAATAGTATTGAATTACTGCAAAAAATAAAAGATTAAAGAGAAAATGAGAAAAAAAATAACCGAAAAAAGGTTTTTTGTTTTGTTGTAATAAACACTTCAAATAATCAATTGACGAAAGGCATTGATTGAAATGCTATATTTAACGCTTCTCACTGTTTTGTTTGTCTTCAACGGAGCTCATTCATTGGATTGTCGAATTGTGAAACAAGGGCAACATTTTACGTCAACACTTCCATTTTATGGTTTTAAAAATGAATCAGTCATTTCAGTGCGTATTCAGTTTACAGAAAGTACTGCCCGTTATTTGTTTCCTCCAACAGAAATTAATGGACGCTCGTGCTCACAATCATGGAACGCAGTCTGGGGTTCTACTCGTTGCGGATATCTTAATTCTCAATTGATGGATTCGGATCGATTCGTTTGGCGCCGAGCCGGTAGTTGCCTCCAATATGATTCCCAAGGATTTGTTATTTCTGAGCGAGTCGATTGTGCTGAAGCTGACTTAGTCGAATTGGCTGCATCTGCCTATGATAATGGCCTTAAACCATACCAATTTTCGGGTATATTGTTGAAAGAATTTTCAGCAAAGCTTCGCATCAACACGTGGTACAAGTTGCAGTTAACATTCGAAGAAACTAAAACCGTTTATCAATTGTCTGATGATGCGAATCAAGTTCTCGAAGTTCAAACAGTTCAACATCGTTCATGTCCTAAGTTTAGTAGTGGCGCGTATCAAGGCTTATATTTTGGTGGACAATGTCCAGCGCCACAAGATGTTTCAGTTTGCTATGACTAATATGACTCGAATAAACAGGTTCTTTTTATTGAATAGAATAAAAGCACGTGTAGTATGGTACCGAATTTAGTGTGAAAATACTGTTATCAAACATAGCGCTGAATGGCTTCTTTTCAGAAAAATTTTAGGGTGTGGCGCGTATCAATGAAATATTCAAGCTCACACCCTAATCATATAAGATGCAAAGAAAATCCTACCACAATATCATAGATGTGCAATAGGTCTGTAGAAGCATTCTGTTATATTTTGTCGTCTGGGCTTAAAAATTGCCTGTCATAGATCAGGCAAAACTTTTGGAAGTTCATTTTTTATCAGGTGTATCCATTCGAACTTATTTTTCGTCAATAGTTGGTGGCTTTTTGACATCCGGTTTCTCGTACAGTTTGCGCTCATAACGAATTAGCTGTAAGAAAAAACTGTGATTGGGAGCAGCAAAACGACGTCGTTCAACTAAGTAATCGTAAGCATTGGGCAACGAATCATAGTGATACCTAGATCAAAAGAATGAGAATCGTTGTCCATAAATAAAAATATTACTTCAGTAGATAAGCAAGAACAATCGTAGATGAACGAGAGATACCCATCCGACAATGAACGAGCACTTTTTCGTCTTTTGCCTTACAAATATTCAAAAATTCATTTGTTGTCTCGAAATATTGCGAAATATCAACACCAAAATTATCGTCCAAATTGATCCAAAGTACATTGAAATGCTCGACAATATCCTGTTGCAATGGACAGTCACTCACATTGATAATATGTCCAATGTTGCGATCATTTAGTAGATACTTGTTTTCTGCATGTTTCAACTCGCCATGATAAAGAAATTTATCGATAATTACTGAAGGGCGGGCATAACCTGCATCTTTAGGTGATTGTATTTGTCGTTTCTTTGATCGGAGATTGATTAACTGTTGAAGATAAGCTAATTCATTTTTACTGGCATGCATTTCATGTTGTAATTTGTCTAATGTCAGCTCTCCTATCCATACACTTGTCGAAACCGGTTTTATGGCCATACTTTTAGTATTATTAATTAGTTTGTCTTAATTATTACTCTAGAATAGATTACAGTTGTATACCTAAACGAAGATATCAAGTTTCATATTAAATCAGCTGCCGCAGGACCACTAAGAAACTGAATAATATCCGTTACTTCTTTTTATGATGTATTTTGACTAAACTTGCATATACTGACTGTGTAGTGTAGAAATTACATAGAACGAAAACAGATTTCATAAATGAGTCATTTTCATGCATGTTAGACACGAAGTTTATAATAATTAATACAAAGAAGTCAGCAGTATCTGAATAAATTTTCTTGAATAAACAATTTGCAAACATGATCGGAAGCTAATAGGTTATACAACTAAGTTTGGAATACTAAAAATAGACTAATGAACTCCTAAAAAGAATTGTTTATCTTTGTTTATTATATAGTATCATTTTCTATCCGAAGAAAAAAACTCCGAGAGAGTGAATTGATATTTGCCTTCACCTGCTGTTGCTCGTTGAAATGTTGTATGCGCTGATTAGTCAATAACTGTGCAATTTGAAAGTATTGCAAATTCAGTCGAAAGACTATAGAGTTACATATGAAACGAAAGTTTTAAAGAGTATGTTAAAGGGTTACAAATTCAGTCGCTGCTATTAACTTTTCCTTTTTCGATGCGCGTTCTCTTTTCACTCATTGTTAAGTTTTGTTTTCCTTTGTATTTTATGATTCATGCTCTCGTTGTTTACTTTTAGGTATTTTGTCTTATGTTATAATATGCTTTCTCTGAAATATGCTTTGTGCCGTATACAAATTACCGGATGAAAATGAGTATAAGAGTAAAAACTCTCGTGGATATTGTATTTTTTGAATTTTAGTATTCGGGAAACTGTGGGAGAACTGAGGAGAAAATCCTATTCCACAGTCCTTGAACACTCATCAAACTCCGTGGTAATAAAAAGAGAAAAAAAAACAAGAATGCGCAGATAGATGCATGTACTCCGTCCAGGTAGTGAAATTTAATCTAAAAAAATGTGCCTCATATTACAATCGTCGAGGGTAATTCTCACTTATTTTTCCTGAATAAATATGGTTCTAAAATTACGTTTTGTATCAAATCTTTACTTTTTATTTGGAACATACAATTAAGCGTATTACTTTAAATGCTAATATTTGTTAATTCAATAAGCGAGATCGAATGACTCGGCAAATCAAATGAAGCTAATTTTAATTGATTATTTTCAATCTTATATTTAACTGGAGCATACAATAATTTTAATTCTTGACTATGTTTCAAATGCTCTAATTGATTCGGATTCAATTCATCTGGTTTTCCCATTCTAACCCATTCTACATATGGATTATTATGATTTGAATCAATTCGATAATGCTTCAATAGTACATTTTCTAATGGAATATTTTTAAAAGTGATACTAATCGATTGAATATCTTCATGTGTCCAATCGTCAACATGATAGAAAAGTAATAATTGATAACTTTTATTTTCATCGTCACATGTTGCGATACCAAAAATTGGCAAATGTATTTGATTCGTTTCAATGAGTAATCGTTTATATTTTAATTTTCCGAATAATTTCAAACCAGATAAAATAGGTAAATGTAAATTATAGTTTGTCATTAGCGTTCTATTACCTTCAAATAATCGTTTTCCTTCCATATAAAAGGACCAATGTGTTATCATTTGAATTCGACTAGACAAAGATAATATATGATAGATCATCGATGCAACAATACAAGGATAATATTCTGTATTGCATATATTGTAATTTGGATTATCATAAACACCATAAATTGTACCGACAGCAGGATCACATTCATCAATAAAGATTGGTAAATTATTCAATTGTTCAAATTCATTACAAACGATTAAGTTACTACGAATATCGTTTAGAATCTTTGCAAGACTTGGTGATTGATGATTAACTTTATGACCATAAGATCTTCGAGGAACATAATAGGCACCTTTTTACAAATGAAAATAAGGTTTATTTTTCAACCGTGAATTCAAAGTCAAATATTTTGTATCACTATACAAGATTCTAGATGGGCCAATTACGTTTTCAAGGAACGAAGAAGAAAGGGAAAGTAAAACAAGTTCAAAAAAACACAATAGAAATAAATTTAGCTAGAAAAATTCTCTACATTAATAATGCTAGGCTTGGAGGGTAATATGAGATATTTGATGGTAACTATTAAAGAAGAGATAATGACTCGACGTTGTTTAATATAAAAGTAAGGACTACTATGACTATTATTTTTAAATAGTTCTTTAACGGGAATCTGAACTAATATAAACTGCTGAACAGTCTGAAACAACATTAAATTCTGAAAATTTTGCGAATGTTTCCATCTAAAGTTTCCGTTACGATACCTTTTGTATGAAATGATATGAAATCAATAGCCGTTCCGATTTCATCCGTTACATAATTTTTACCGGATGTCACGTGGTCTAAAAATTGTTTTAAAAACTCTGTTCCAATATCCGATGTAGCTGGTCCGCCAATCTTAAAAGATTTATTTACTCGTTTAATTGCTTCAGCAGAATAATCATATAGTTTACAATAATCTTCAACTGATCCTAACCAATAGTTTGTTAAATTCGGCTCATTCCATACTTCGAAATACCAATTTTGTACTTGTTCACCATATCTTTCGTAAAGATGATTAGCAAATATTTCAATTAACTGCTGCCATTTTTTATAATCTTTAGGTGGTAATTTCCATTTATTTTGTTCATACGACTCATGCCCTACATCTCGACCCATTGCCCAATCAGATGGTAAATCTTTTGAATCTGGTACTAAATCTAATGGCATAAAATCTAATTCAATTATTGGTATAAAACCATGTTCAACATAATTATCGTAGATTTTATCAATGATTTCAAAATTATAATATGCTCGTCCGTCTTCATCCTCCATGTAGATATTTGTTGATCCACCAGCGGGATAACTGAGCATATTGCCACTTGTAAATATGTTATGATTTCGAACATAATATGGTTTTTCCATAACTGTGTCTAAATGTTCAATACATATTGAGGGAGTTTAAAAAAGAAGGTTTTTCGATAACGATTGGTTTTGAATAGAATCTGAAATGATATTTTTTACTAGCTGAAATAATTGCATAAGTTCTATAGAGCTGCATCTCATTGACAAGCTCAGATTGATGGCAGAATGCCGTTACACTGAGAAATAATTTTTTGCCCGCCCGAACCTACTGAATTCTCCTCCCAGCTTATCTATAAACCAATATGGATTATAATCTAATTTAAAGATCTAAAATAAAAGCATGAAATATCTTAGGGATACACTACGTATTTTAGATTGATTGAGTTCATCCAATTCTTAATATTATTTTTAAGCCATAGAAGTGATTACTTCTATTCGAGTAGAAAGCATACTTTGCTTGACAATAAAGGATACGTCTAACAGAAACAAGTTCTAATAGGAATCTTCTGTAATCTTGCATAATCTATGTTTGAAATAGAGCTTGTTAGAAAATTGATTTGCATGAATTATTATGATGCTATGGTAAAGAATGAGGTTTTCTTACCTTTCAGTGTCTTGAGCAAGTATTTTCCTCTTTCAGTGTAAGACCAATTAATCTCATCAAAACCAATTGATGTCCAAATATGTCTCAATTCACCGACACAGTTATTACAGTTAACTTCAATATTATTTGTGAACGACATTTCAATCCTTTTTTTTGTACTTGTTTACCTAAATTTAGAAAAATCCATTTACTTTACTGTAATCGCTAATAGCAAACGCTTTTCTATTGCTGAATTTAGTGGCGAATCTAACAAGCAACAATCAATAAAATATCTTGATATTGGCTTTATTCATTTGAACGCCATGTATTTCTGCAGGAAGCAAAGACAAATAATTATCAAACGACAGTTATAAATGCGAATAAAAACCAAAGAATATAATATGACTTCGTATATAAATTCTTCGTCTCTTGCTGTCTTCACTAGCAGTAGTGCACAAATACAAAATACATTTCTCTTTTTCCGCCTGCAAGCGAGTTTAATTTTGATTAAATTTACATTTTTTACATGAAAATTTTTTGACGATATATATTTCACTTTCTAAGCATAAAGCTATAAATGAAATCTTATGTTTTTTCTGCAAAAGAAATAACGACTTGCTCAAGTAACATATGAGCTGCTGAATGTTACAAACTACCATTGTAAAAAAAAAAACGTCAGGCTACAATTCAGTTGAAAAACCATTATATGTATTGATTTTGTTTTGAAATGATTACTACATCAGTTTCCATGTCAAATTACATCAATTTTGTAGCAAATTAAAACAAAATCAGACACTAATTTCAATGCTTTAGTAATCTTTAAAAGTCTATAACTTTACTTACCTGACTTTACTCTTATTTTAACTGAAGAATACAGAACATGCAAAAGTATGTTTAGAATATCTGCAGAGATAATGAAAAAAGAATCATGAAAATGGTTGACCGCAAGTAAATAGTCAAATGATTCATAGCATAACTGTTGTCAACAATTTAATATCAAGTGAAGCATATTGTGAAATTCTACTATTTCAAAGCATTACGATGTTATTATCAAGTAATCACAATGATTGAGCTTCTAGAAGTGGTATTTCTATTGGCAAGTAAATTATACGAATGTGATTGGAAAGTCCTGTTCTAAAAAACTGCTCACATCAATTTTGAGTTTGATCAATGGTCAATTGCCATTGGTGTCAGACCATTCATACTGCAGGTTCTTCTGATGAAGATTGGGTGCGTGAATGTTCAGCCTACAGCCGACTGAATTAATCGAATTCTAATAAAGATATTAATATTTGATTATTTTCTCAGTTGAATGAACAATTTCAGAGAATTGCTTAGTAGCATCTTGCCACAAACATTATTGTATGTGAGACCGCAATAGAATCAAATCATTGAATACATGGATTCAATTTCGTTGTGTTCATATAGCGTGTTTTGTTTATTGTCTATTGTGCAAGATAGAAGTCTTGTTTTTGCTGTGTTCGCTAGAATACAGATCATCAAAAATAAACCATACTTTCCATGCCTGTATTGATATCGTTGTTTTTTCTCGTTGTTATTGTATCATAATAAAGGTGAGTTCTAAAATAAGACATTTGATTTTTCGCCTGATAATTGATTACATAGCGCTTTTTCAAAAAACGATTTGATGATGACTATCATGAATGTTCGATAGATCATTCACTCTATATGTTATTATAATGATTATTGTTCGATTAATGAACAAAGAATTTTAAGCATACAGATCTAGTTTGTATTGTTGTGAAACAAAATTCAGTTATATTTGTCATTCTCCGTATGAAATTCAAACAATTACCAATTTTTATTATTTTAAGAGTAAATGAAATTAAATAAAATTTATTCATACAATCAAGAATAAAACTTATAGAATACTGCAAGAATCATGTGCCCTAAAAATATATTTTAGACAAATGTATAGGAGTATTATTTTTAGTTCACGAACAATAAAACAAACAACATGGAAGGAGAAAAATACGAGAAAGAGAGTGACAAGCAAAAATAAAGCGTAATCGGATTTTAATGTAAATACATCGCGTTGGAATGAAGGAAATAAGTTTATTGTGTTTTGTATTCTGCTTGATGAAAGTTATCGACTATTGTAGAAGTGTACGAATCAGCCGTTTTTTAACAGACTTCAAAGTATCCGCCCCACTTGCAGAGCCATCATTTTTATTTGTTGGCGCTGCTGAAGAACTAGCTGAGCTGCCTCCACTTGTTGTTTTCTTTCGTTTATTTTTACGAGGTTTTCCTGTTGCGTTCTCTTCAGCTGGTACAGCCATAGAATCACCGGCTACTTTAGGCAATTCATCATTGGCTGATGAAATAGGCGTTGTTGTATCAGCATCACCTTCGGCAGGATTAGCGGGGAGAGCTGGTGCAGCTCCTTTAGCTTTTGAATAGATCCATCCTAAATGAATAAATGATAAGTAAAATTCAAGCAACATACAACTATCAAAAGTCACTGACAAACAGGCGATTCGACAACAACGAAATAAGATAAACAAAAGCAACCCAGGTCGAATAGTCCGGCCTGAAAACGACTAGTTCCGGATAGTTCCATTGACTTTGTGGAAGCAGTATCCCGGTTGGAAGTTTCTCGGATTTTTTCCGGTGATTTCCGATCAATTCCTGCCGCAAAGCACCGGAACGTGGCAGGAATCCGCCGGAAAAGTCCGACAGTATTTTTGACCGAAATGCTGCTTCCATATTCCAGCGATTTCCCGTGTTTTCCTGTAGGATGTGGTGGCTTCCCGTATATTTCCTGGAGTATCCCACGGGATCCGGTGGACGGAATGTTCGACCTGGGATCATGTAACTGTGACAACATTAGATTTTACCTATGATCACTATAGTTAAAATAGTGCCTACTACTCCCATAATAATCATCATCTAATCAATTCGATTACAAAAAAATAATCAATCTCATTCAAACAATAAGCAAAATGTTTTCTTTATTTGCAATCTTTCTATATTTACCTTCATATTTTGTAACCAAAATTTTCGTTTCAATTTGCCTGCTTGTTGTTCAAATTGAGCTGCATTATGTTGTAGTTTATCTGCAAAAACAAAAACACTAGAAATTAATTTTGTTTTCATATTTTCAATATACCAGCTCGATCGTCAAGAAGTGACAAATTTTTATCACGTTCTAAAACCTTATCAACATTTTGTCGCATTATATCCACAACTTCATCGACTTGTGCCAGTTGTTGAGCCATACGTTTAGAACCACCAGGAGCAGCTGGTGATGCACCACCGCCATTATTTGACCTATTCAACAAAACAAAAACAATTAAACAAAACCACTTTTTCTCCTCCACTAAATATTTACATGTTATTAATTGAGTTAATTTAACAATATAATAATACTAAAATCAAGAAAGAAAAGTTTTTTCACATAGAAAAATATCATTTCATGTTAATGTTTATTTCTTTTTCTTTTGTGTTGAATACAAGTTTACGTGAATAAATAGAACAAAGAATTACAAGACACAAAAATAAGATCATTTCAGCAACATAACAGATGAGAATGTTTGAGAGAAACAAAATAAATCAAAAAAAAACATACACATGTGTATATAAATGACATGGACAATTAGGACGTTTTGTTATTTAAGATATCAAAAAATAGTAAGCATAAAAAAGTTTAATCACTTGGCATATGAAGAAAAAAAATAGATCATTGATTGAGAGCATTCTAAAATAAATAAATAAACAAATTTCGACCGATTTCAACTCCTATTTTTTATTGTAATGCAGAAGATTTTACTATAGTGGACAATTAAGAACAAAGTTCAAGTATGATATTGGAAGTTTGATTACATTCAAAGTTAAAATAATATTTCATAGAAAGAAAATGCCTTTAGTAGTTCTGAAGTAAATCAAAGAATAATGCTCGAATATTTAATCATATGTATTAAATAACTTCTTGATTGTCTTAGAATCAATTTCTCTTTATAGCATATCTTCTATTTTAAAATATCCTGAAAGAAAATAAATCAAAACTTCTTGTGTGTTTCAATAACGCCTTTCTACCGTATGATTATTGAAACTATCAGAACATTACATAGAAAGAGAATAGAATATTCGAGTAGTCTTACTGCAGAATGAACAAATTTGTCTTAACAGTAACAGAGGATTATAATTCTCGCATGCTTAAACGACTTTCGAGGAAAGATTTGAAAGGATTACAGTATTTGTTTTTTTAGCTAGGACTCAGTGCATCATTTAGGTCGTAATGAGATATGAATATCCTGAAGAATAAAAAGCTCACTGTTGTACGATTCCTTAGGATTACGAGGAAAACCCAGTTTTGAATTCGGTATTGAAGATTTTCACAGAGGAAGTCTCTCAACGAGTATAGTTGATTGTCTAAGTTTCAGGTTATTTTGTTTCCCTATGCCAAAATAACACGACGAGAACAGTACATTTCTTTTCCTATGTTATTTCTATTCACAAGGGAGATGCTGTTATTCTTATTGCAGATGCAAGGTAAAGAAAATGTCTAAGACTTTCATAATAAATTATTCTGATTAAGATATTCTTTTTTTTCAAAAAATTTCAAGTTAAAACTTAGTTTTTCTAAAAATTAATAATCAATGTCTGCATTAGAAAAAAAAATTCTGCATTTTTCTTACCATTCTCTAATTTTAGATTGATTTATTTTCCACTACCATTATTATTTTGATTACCATTGTTGTTACCTTTTGATGATTGTGTGGCAGCAACTAAAGAAAAAAGAAAGAATTAATTAAGTAAAATACATTATTTTTTAAATTCTATTTCTTACCAACAATGACGATGATCAAAACGATCTAAAAAATAAGGAATCTATATCGAGCTCACATATAAAGGAAAATAATTACTTACAATAATAATGATTATAATAATCCACATCTAAATAGACAAAACTAATATTTATTAAATCAAATCTTTATCATAGTAATATAATTTCATTCTATTATATGATATGTTAATATCACATATTGGAATATTAAAACTACTTTTTGTCTGTTAAACTTACTTTAACATTTTTCCACCAATATTTACTTTTTAATTTTTGTGCATTAATCGAAAATTGTGACGCACCGCTTTCTAAAGCATCTAAAATAAATAGATTATCAATGACGAATAGCGTTTAATTTTGACAATTAACGTACTAGCACGATTTTCAACCGCAGCTAAATTTGCATCACGTTCAAGTACTTTATCAAGATTATCTTTCATAATAGTCACCACCTATACGAAAGAATTTTCTTAGAATAAATTAATTCAAGGTCATCGTTTGATGTTGTTTACTTGATTAACATCATTTTGAAGAGAATTTAATTGTCTTGGTGCTTCATATTGTGTAGCACGAGGTGGATTTTCAAATGGTGAGGCCCTAATAGAAAGTACAAAAATGATTTGTTTATGAAACAATAATATAAAAAATGTTTACATCGTTTGTTTTGTTTTTCAAGTCAGTGATAAAATAATAAATCTAAGAAAAAAATAGTTATATGTCAAAACGGAAGTAAACTAATGCTTTGTAAATATTCGCCATAGTGGCCTTGTTGTTATGTCTTTTTGTGTTAACCAAGAGTTTTTCTTCTAAATTCAGAGCTACTAGCGACAAACAGAACAGCATATTGACGAGAAAGATTTTTGCAAGTTCAATGGAGAATACTGACCAATCATTGAAATGAACAACTATAGTATCGTTTGTCGCTATGATTCTTCAATGAACAACAGTGATACTCTATAGAATATTTCTTAAAGAGGGAAGTAGTCATAGAAAATCAAATAGGCTGTATTTTATTTCGCATTTTTTCCGTAAGCTCAAGTTAATATTTGTATGTACATGGAATCAAAAATGGTTATCAATATTTTTTAGCCCAGTGAATTAATCTTGAATAGATAAAAATCAATCGATGTCTCATTCCTTTTTTTTATCTACATATAACTATTAATCCTATCGTCGATTTTGTCTAGAGACTGTTAGATAAGTATTATTTTCGATTGATAAACCCTATCGTATGTTTATTTACACCCAAAAAAATAAACAAATTGTCCATGAGAGAACAATCTATCGTTGGAGTATGAAACCATGGATAATTGTAGTACTGCTAGTATAACAAAAAAAGTGAGATATTTGCCCTTGATAATTAAATTAAAAATTCATTTAATGAAATATTTTCTGTTCTATGATAGACCTTTTTCTTTTTTGGTAATGAATATAATGCTGCGTATCTGTCTTAAATGAGTACGAGAAAAACATTTGATTACTCGCTTCTATAAAAAAAAATGTCATCATTAATTAATAGTTATTAAACGTATACGATATTCTTGTATTTCGTTGGAATCATGTAGCAATTTTCTTAATTTTATATTAAAGAAAGTATACTAAACAAGTTGTTTTTCGATCAAAGTTTTATCACGTGAGATTCCCCTAGGAATGTAAAGAGAAAAAGTGCAGTTTTAGCAAACTACTTTAGTACAGGTATGCATTGACTTTCCTTGGAGATCGATCATGTGAAAGAAAAAGAGCTGGACCAGAGCCGTAAAAGTAAAGTAATGCAAAAATACTCAAATTTATTCATTCTGAAGGAATCTTTAACCCTTTAGATCCACATTCAAGTCCCTATTATGACTGACTGAATAACAGAGTCAACCTTCTTTTGCTAATCTCTAGTGATCAACAGTCTGTGATAACTAACAGACTCGCCATTAAATAGATGGCATTATTCGTGCTGAAATATTTGTTCTTACTATTTTTTTCTTATAGAGCTTTGTTTGTTTTCAGTTTAAAAATAATATGGATCGGCGTATTTTATGCGATAGTTTAATAAAATGGGTAAGCATAATTTATCTGTTGAAAATGCAATACATAGCATTGATTGTTTGTCTATAGATGAAAACATTTGATCTGAGTCGAACAATAAATGGCGTCGGTGATCTCTCCGATGGTGTCCTTATTGGAATGTGTTTAAAGAATATGTCTGTTATGAAATTTATTTTTTTGATTTTATGTCAACTCTTTCTTGCTATTCTAGTGACTCAAATCATTTTAATGATGTTTGGTTACAAAAAATTCGAACAGACGCTGGAGATAACTATCGAATAAAAGTAATTGATAAAATGAAAAAGTGTCAAAATATTTTTTTTCTTCTTTTCTAACGATAAGACTGATAGATTGTGAGGTCTCTTTTTAAAGTCTCTACGTGTAGAGTTCAATAAATAACTTATGCAAGTCAACATTGATAAGCACTGAGTTTTCTACTTCTTGCGTTCGAGCCTCATTAGCTCCATTCTCAGTGATATTATGTATTCAAAAGACAGCTGTCTTACACTGGACAGTTTATTATCGTATCAAACGATGTCGATGGATCTGATAGAAAAAGCTAATTAGAAAAGCAAACTCAAGGTTCGTGTAAACCTCATGTAAAATTTCCCATTGAAGAATCTGAAAAAGAGAAAAATATATTTGGCCTGTTTATTGCGAATTACTCATTATAATTTTTAATTTAGGCAAATAATCTGAAAAAAATCCTCAAAAATATAACTGATTATTATTCTGAAGTAATATTGCATTGAGAAATTAAATTTGTCTAGCTTATTGATTTCTTTATCTTAAGATACTTGGTCAATCTCTTGTTGATTTTCAAATGCCTGATCTTAATATGATAGGTAATTATTTAGTTAAGTGTTGTTTTTTCTCTGTATGATTTGATTTATATAGCTGAAACTACTGATGAAACTGAACTTAGTCGACTTTTACAACTTGTTCTTGGTTGTGCTGTTAGTTGTGATCGAAAACAATTCTATATTGAACATATTATGTTATTGGAAGAATCTGTTCAACATGTTTTAATGAATGCTATTCAAGAGGTTAGTAGAAAGAAAAATTTTAAATTCTTCAAATATGTTTTCTTCTTTAAGTTAATGGTAAAAGAAATTCGAAAGAATAATGAAGAATATTCTGAATTGGGTGATCAAGTAAATAGATTCGAATTTTTCTTAAAACGAAAACTTATTATTCGTACATTTTGTCTAGCTAAAACATGCATTAGAAGAGCTCAATAGAGTTGTTGAAGCTAAAGAAGAAATTGAACATCGTTGCCGTGAACTTGATTTACAAATATCGACACTTCAAGATGATAAAGTTGGTTTAATACAAGAAACATCACGTCTAAACGAACGTTTGCAGCAATATGAAAATGCTGAAGATGCAGAGTAAATTGAGAAATTTGTCGTATCATTTTATTTCTTCTTGTCTTTAAGATCAATTCCGCGAAGTCGTTATAAAACTTTGCAAGAACGAATTCAATCTCAACAAGAAGACGTATTTAAACTTGAAACAAGTAAATATTTTAATCATTAACCAACTATAGACGCCATCAATTACGTGCTACTTTTACAATGGAGGTGCTTGTACTGTCCGTGAGAAAAACAGGATATTTTCGGATCAAATAAAAGCTCTCATAGCCAAACTAACAACGTTAAAATATTTGCTGTTATTGGCTTGTCTAGAGGGAGATATTCGATTTTTCAGTGAATTTTCTCTACAGGACCGGCTTTCCCAGCAATATCATATTGTCGAATTTGAACCTGAAATTTTGTATGCGTGAAGGTCTCACGGAGACTAGCCTATAGAAAAAATTTCAGAAGTTTTGGAAAACCTCTCTTCGAAATATAGATGTCTCAAGCATACAGCTTCTATAGAAAATCGTCTATATTTTGAGAGATTCATATCTCGAAGAGGGTTTGTTCAAAACTTCTGATTTTTTTTCTGTAAGCTAGTCTCATTGAAATCTTCATGCATACAAAGTTTCAGGTTCAAATTCGACAATATGATATTGCTGAGAAAGTCGGCCCTGTAGAGAAAATTCACTGAAAAATCGAATATCTTCCTCTACAGAAGCCGAGGGGAACTAATATGTTAACCTTGCTAGTTTGGCTATGAGAGCTTTCATTTGATCCGAAAATATCTTGTTATTCTCACGGACAGTACAAGCACCTCCATTGTTAGTTAGTTAAACTAGTTGTGTTTTTTCTCAGTCGCTATTGCACAACAGTAATTGTTTTCGAAAAGGGTTAACTTGAAGGATGTATGCAGTTAGCATAGACATCATTTTCATAGTCCTATATATTCATTATAGAATAATGCACTTGTGTTGAGAGTTTACTAATGCTAATTCTGTATGGAAATTTTTCGATGAAAGAAAAAAACCGCATTTTGAATTAAACTTTCTGATTCGATGAAAGCTTTCCTTGGATTCAAAATGAATGTAGAAATTTTGGTAGCAATCATCATTTCTATATATTTTTCGAAATAGAATCGTTCGTGAAGTCCTTCAGTTTTTTTTCATTCGAAATATACATCTCACTTATAAGATAATATTATGATTGATTATTTTAGCATTACAAGACTATCGAGCTAAACTCGACGTATTGCGTGAAGATAATGAAAATCTTCTGAAACGAGTAAATATTCAATGAAGAAAAATTATTCTACTAGTAATCTATTACTTGATTTAGAATGATGATTTAATGGTACTTGCTAGTGATGCACGTAATTTCAAAGATGAATTAGATATATTAAGAAATAAATGTGAAAAGATGGTTTGTATAAAACAAATTTATGTTTAATTCAATATGAAAAATTATTTTTTGCGTTTTTTTTAAGACTAAATTAGAATCAACTATTGATGCATACAAAATCAAATTAGAAGAAATGTCTGATCTACGGCAGCAAATAAAATATTTAGAAGAAACAAATTTACGTTTATTCGATGAAAAAGCGAATTTAGAACAAGAATATAAACAAGCTAAATTACTACAAACACAAGTTGAATTTCATAAACGAACGAATCAAGAATTATATCAAAAAATAAGCGAACTACAACGTATAGCTGATAAAGCAGAATTCGAAAAAAATCGAACGGAAGAACGTTTAAATGCAGTCAATGCAGAGAAAATTGTTTGTAGATATCTGAACACAAACGAAAAAATTTCCTTTTTTTTAAATTTCTACAGAATTTAACAAATCAAATTGAACTGTTAAGAGAAACAAACGAACAACTTCGCGGTGTAAACTTAGATGAAGGTTCATAATTTAAAAAGGTCATCAAAATAGAAATTTTATGCTTTTATTTTTCATTTAGCTGATGGAACAACGAGTTCAAAAGATCAACTAACTGGATCGCTGGAAGATCTTAATTTTCTCAATTTATCAGCTGATGTCAGGTAAAGAAAAATTCATTAAATAGATTGACGAATATATTCGAACAATATATAATGGCATAGAAAAAAAGGGTTTTGAAAGAGTAATACGCCATAACTTGCTCGAATTTTTCCTCAGAACTCAAGTTTAAGAGCTATGATCTAAGACCTTGTAGTTTCACGTTTTTTTTCTATCCTTAACTGTTATGATTTGATTCCAATTTTGATTTTCATGAATAATTGTAGGATTACGACCTCGGCTGTTCAGTGTGTACTGAGTGAGAGGAAGGAAATAATGTACAATTACTTTTTGTTGTTTGATTGCAAATCTAGGAAGCAGCGTATTCGAAATTCTATAGAGGCATAAATGACTTACATTTTCGATCATCTAATTTAATCTAAATTGAATTAGTTAAACTTTACAGAAAATTAGAAATCAACTATAGTGTCGTTTTTGTTTTATCTATCGATTTCTTGTCATTGTTACTTACCCATGGGAATACATACGACGGCAAATCCCTATAAGTAATCGTCATTTAAAAATTTTGTTTCCAAGGGATAAACTTCGTCAGAGAGAACTTATTTCGGGTTCACTGTGATTCCAAATAGATATCGAAAGATCTCCTATTCATGATACGCATTTCAAGGATCATTTTATAATCAAAACAAAAATTTGCTTTTTAGCACAAATAGTAAAGAATTTATATTTTTTGTTTTTATAGAGAACGTTTTATTCGTCTACAACACGAAAACAAAATGCTCAAATTAAATCAAACTGAAGAAACCAATAATGAACAACTATTAATTCTTCAAGCAAGTTGTGAACAACTTAAAGATCGAAACAATCAATTAACTAATGATCTTTGGTAAATAAATCATCTCTTGGATTTCTGAAGATTCCTCGTATATTCATTAAATCAATCGATACTATTTTCTCCTAAGAGAGACTATCAAAATTTCCTTCGTAGAACAGAAATTCGAAGGCAATTTTTAATATTCATTGAATGATCTACAATATATCTAAAAGAGTGGAGACTTTGTGAACATATTCTATTTCGTTGCGTTTGTTTTATCTTAGGATGTCCAACCAAAAAATTCTCGAACTAGAAGCAACACTTAAAGATACAACATCTTTAGCTGAAAATAGTACGGAAATAACTGATCTTAAAAAGTCACTTAATCGAGCAATGGCACGCCATGAAGAAGAATCAGCACGAACAAAGAATCAAATAGAAGAATTACAAAAACGGCTCAACAATTCTGGTAATGAAAAAAGAAAATCATACTTTTCCTTCATATGATTTTGTATTATTTAGAACAAAAACTTGCCGAAAAAGACTCCGTCATAGCAATAAAAACCGCTGAAGTCAATGCCATGGAAGAACGTTATGTACAATATTTGGAAAAAGCTAAAATGGTTTTACGTCAAATGGATCCACGCAATAGTAACTCATTGAGTCATCAAGAAATTCAAGCGTTAAAAAAACAAATCGATGAAAAAGACCGACGAATTAAAGAACTCGAAGTAATTTTTATATAAAATTTCCAAATTTTCCTATTTTATGTCTTCAATAGAAAGAGTATGAGAAAATGAAAGCAATCAGAGAAGATCAAGAAAAGCTATTAATTAGTGCATGGTATTCATTGGTAAATAATTTTTTTATAATAAACTAGATAATAAATGAAATCAATTTATTATATTCTAGGGTAGTACCTTTCAACGACGTGAATTTGAAGAACGATTAAAATCTCATGAAAATCAATCATTTCTTGCTAAACAACGTACTATCCCAACAGCACGTAAACAATTACCATCTGATCCGTCCAATTCGTCAACTAATGGAACAAATAAAACAACAAAACGATAGTCTTTCAAAATCAAAAGCAAAAATAATGCTCTAAACAGTGACTATTACTTCATAGAATTAAACGTTTGTTAACGGCATTTTTATTATCAGTATATGTAAATTTTATTTTAGAAGTGTGCACTTTACCTTGATGTATATATAATTATAATAGTCCATCTTTTCATAATACAAAAAAAAATTTTGTTTTTGTTTTTGTTTTTGGGTATTAGAATAATAATAAAATCGATTCTTGAATACTTCACTTGGTGTTATAGAGAATTAATTTAGTTAAATGAAAGAAACAATATTTGACCGAGTTACTATGCCTCAAAGACTTCTCGTTGCTAAACAAGTAATAAGTGCATAGAAACCTTTTTTACGACTCTATCAGCGATGAAATAATTACGGACAACTGGCTGATAGCTATTGGTTTAGAATCATTCACTCGATAATATACTGGCAATGTTAACATATAAACTGGACTTTGATTAATTAATATATATATGGAGAGCTCAACGATAACGACTCAATTTGGTCGCTGATATAGATGTAATTATGATAGTTGTGCTCGAATTTAATTTCATGAAAAAAATTCTTTTCCTCACGATACGAAATACAAGATCCGTCAGGTCTATGACATTTGTTATAAACTCTCTTGCAGTTTCTATATAATGGTTCAGATTTTCGGAGAAACATCTGTCATTGATTATTCAATTCACAGATCAAATATTTTATTCCACGTGTAATAATGATATGCTGACAGGAAATTATCTTCAACTACATATAATATCTACTTTGAAGTTTAAGTACTCTTGTTATCGAGGTTCTAGACAAAGTTTTATTGCATGACCAATGTCTCCTGAGAGAATAACATCATTTTTGGAAATCGAACAACAACAACAACAACAACAACAGCTCTTTTTTTTATCAGAGGTGTTCCATTCATTTTAAAACGACAATTCAATGAAGAGAACATTCATACGAAATATGTTCAATGCGACTGATCCGCTAATGAGTTATATTATTCACTGGAATATAAATGAACAGTAACTAATATCATTTATTGGCGTTACAAAATGCAATTGTCGGATGTAAAGGACAGGATACATCAGAAGACAAAGAAGAGAAAATGTTTTTATATTCGTGAAATCCAATCATATCGACTTGTTCAGTATTAACTGATGAAAAGAAGAAACCTCTGCGCAATCACCTAAATTATTGATCTCCTATATGCATATATATAGTACGATGAATGTACTCAACTACGAAACAGAACCAAATGATAATGTTAGACCTTCGAAAATGTCTCAGGCGACAAAGACGCCCCGTTTTCTTTGGTAAAACATCACCTTTCCAAGATAAGTCTTATCTCATCCAGACTAGAAATCTAATGTTATGTTGGGAAACAATATTATAAGATGTTTACCTAGTTAGATTTTATCATTCGTACAAGGCGATTTACGGCAAGATAGAATCATTATTATTTTTATTCAATCTTATTATCGCTCGATCAATTATCTTTGAATCAGGTAGTAGAAAACGCGTTGTATATGACGAAAATTTTCTAATTTCATTAACAACATAAGGTGTTACAACATGTAGCCGCTACAAGCTGTTTCAAATTGATAAAGGAAAGAACATCGAATTGTATAACGGCTGTTGTCTGTTTGTCAACAAGTATACCGATGACAATTGTCTAAGAGTAACAGCTTGTTCAGTGGCATTTATGACAAAAAGAAAAAGAAAAAAACAGAATGTTATTTCATGTTGGATGACTAGTTCGTTCGTTCGTTGTCACTGTTCAAATAGACCGATATGCCTCTAATTGGTCGCACGTCTTTCATTAATTTAAGAACAGCTTGTTTAAAACATCTTGAAAATTCTCTCGTTTTTGTTATTTTTGAGTGAGATCTTTTAGAAGTATAATCAATGATCAATATCAATTTTGTTTTGATCTTTCGACTCTTCTCATCTATATATATATATATATGGAATTGAAAGATAACGTTGTTTCATTCCATTCTATTTGTGTGACTACCAAGTGTATGCGAATAGGTGATGATAGGTAACACATTATTGTCTTCGTCTTTTCCCAACGTCTCATTCCATATTCTCATTCGGCTGTCAAGTACGATTGTCATGTGTATGTTCAATAGGATCGGAAATAATTGAATTATCTTTTAAACAGCAGGTTTATATAAATTGCTTATCTAAATAACAATTGGTTTATGTTATTGAATAAAAGTGTTCATACCGCGTTTGGCCCATTGGAAAATTGTTATGTAAGAGTTTTAAGAACAAGCAATTGCAAATATACGTATTACTCAAATTTATGTGAGAGAGTTGAGCTGAAATTAGTTTATCTTTTTGCTTATTTATATAAAGAAATATTATTCAATGATACAAAATAAATATTGTTAGATGAAACGTTACGAATACGCATAATATTTATATATTAGTAGTTCATGTTCGAATCCAAATGTTGGTAGACTCCTCCTTGGTGAAAAACGACGCTAGTACTTTCTTCTAATCGATTCTGTAGATTAGTAAGATTCTCGTCTGTACAAGTTTTCAATGTTGTATTTCTAAGAGTGAACTTGGTAGAAATACATTCGATCATCTAGAAATCTGAATATTTTCATGGTCACTGATTGTTCAAAAGTATATAAAATCTCTAGTTCACTGCCAGTTTCAGTAAAGAAATGTTACTCATCAACAAAACTTGACAGCGATTCAAAATTTATCCCACAAACTATTTTTGTGAGATTTGTACTGACAGTTTCGCTAAAATCTGCGTACTATCCAATGAAAATAAGAATCCGGCAGCAAGTTTCTAAAAAATTTCGTTCATTTGTTTTTGTTGCAGCTCGAATAAATATTATGGGATCGGATAGTCTCGTGTTATTGTGTGAAACGATGTTCAAAAAACACCAAACGATTTACATAGAAGTGAGAACTAAACTTGTTTCGATTGCCAATTTGTTACGATCGAATTCGTACAAGCTGTTTATTGCGTCATGCGGGTTTGTCCAATTAGTCTATTTGTTATCGTTGACCAATTGGTCATCCTTCTATTTTCTTAGCCAATTAGACAAAGTGTGAAATGATCACTATTTCTTCTTCTCTTATGCGAAAAAAGATAAATAATCGCCGAGAGAGAGAGAGATGACGAATAATTTCTCTCTCGCTTCTTTTTATTTTCGATTGGCTAATTTGAGCTGGACATTGTGGCCAAATTGTTGTATAAATACAGATGATTCTTTGCAATGGGTCAGTATTTTCCGATGATACACTATATCGGCGCTGATCTCTCTCAATTGAAGGTAGGTTGTATTTGGTCCTGATAACATTCTTGTCTCTTTGACTTATGGCACTTTAATTCACGGCTCCGAATTCACATTTGTCGTGTGCTATTGTGTCATGCATCGAGAGGCATCGTATCGACGAAATATTTTCTATAGTTTATTTCGTATTTTTACATTCTTTCAAAGTAGTTCAGTTTCGATCAATGGCACATTATTTGAAGACGGTTGAAATGAATTACTCCGTGTTTATATGTGTGCCAAAAATCGATCTGAATATAGCTAAATACAGATATTTTGGTGCTCGAGTCACTTGAAATATTTTTTCTCAAAAAAACT
Organism: Rotaria socialis; assembly: GCA_905331475.1. NCBI lineage: Eukaryota > Metazoa > Rotifera > Eurotatoria > Philodinida > Philodinidae > Rotaria > Rotaria socialis. The sequence continues at coordinate 41,055 of CAJNYU010004611.1, read as the reverse complement.
GAAAGAAGGAAAAGCGATGGTGATGGGAAATTCACAAGATGAATTAATTTTACGACATTGATCTGATAACACATGTTGATTCGTGTTTTGTTAAGAGAAGATGTTAAAAATTCTAAATAATAATAATTGTAGACACGTGCCGTGATTATTTATATGCAAATGTAAGTAACAGTTGTATGCGAAAGTGAATAAGGATGATCATTGTTTGAAGTTGAGACGTGTTATCTAACAAATTTTTGTTTATCATACATTTAGATGTCAAGAAAGATATTAATTAACGGCGGTGATGGTGGCACGCGAAGTGATACGAAGAAGAACAGTCTTCGATAGATGATTACAGATACTGAAAAAAACTTTCGATAAAGTGTCTTGATATGACTAAATCTTCAGTGAAATGAATAAATGAAAGCTCTTAATATCTGTTGCGATTTTATTGTTAATATATTGATGAAACACTGAATACTAGAGTTACAAGTGGTCGGAAATTCTTTCAAATAACTTGTGCACGCCGTTGAAATATTGGATTTTAGTTGCTTCTGTTTGGGTAATAATCAATGGTGGAGAACGTTGTCTGTGAAGTATTCATCTCGAAAAACAATTGTTCGTATTTCAAGTTCAGTGTTGAATTGTGATGATGATATTTTTTATTGTTGTATGGAAATCTTGGGATCTTTTTTATGTAGGATGTACCTCGAGTTTTTGAAAGACATTGATTCGAAGTCAGAATGTTTGAGGAATTTTGAGGATGATTCAGAAAAAAGCAACTTGCTTTTTGTTCTTCGTTTAATTCATGAATGTTGACAGAAGCCGGCATTGGTGTAAATATTATTGAGAAGAGAAGCACGATCTCCTGACGAGGTTGCAGAAAAGGATAGCTCAAATATTTTTCTTCTGTATTGAGTATTTTTGTGCGATAATTAAGATTTTGTATACGATCTCTCTTTGAAAATAAAACCTTAGGTATTGTAATGTATCTTATAAAAATAAGGAAATTACAGAGGACAACGGATTTCATCCTATCAGATCGGGAAAGAGGCATTTTAGCAACAGTTTACTTTTCTTGAAATTGATAATTGTCAGTTTTGAAAGTTCCAAAATAAAAAAAATTATGTTTCTCGATTGAGTACGCTTTTGGATGATGGTACAATACGAAGAAAAAAACCAAGGTGATACTTCTATTTTTATTGTACACGCGTTAGCGACGAAGTTGATTGTAAATCGGAGAAAAATTTCCATCGAAAAATAGGTGTTGTAACTTATGAATCATTTTATTTCTCTTTTCCACGAAGCGCAATTATGTGACGTGCTGTTTATTTGTAGAGTCTTTCAGGCGAATGACCTTGTGTTATTTCATTGATAGAATTTTTGTAAACAGGAACAGCCAACGTGGATAGAAAAGAATAGAGAAAGTTTTGCATTTTAAAAAAAGCAATACTTATTGCCATCTACTTCTAAGTGAAGTTTAAAAATGCACGACAAAGAAAAATAAAACATTTTTTGCTATTGATTCTGCACTACAGGAGAATCTTATTGTATAATTCGCCTCTGCGTTTGCCTCTTGTTCGAAGAAGAAATTCAAAAGTAAGAATGTCTTGTTAAATGCCAATATTAGATTGAATTGCCATGCCAATTAATCCATACATGCGTCGAGGACGAGTATGCATTGATCTATTGAAAAATAATATTAAATACACTTTTTTTTTTATATGTAATTAGATTTATCCAAGTAATTCAGTTTCCTATTTTCGTACATGTTGGACATACAAGTCTTGGGGTACTTTGATCGGTGTTCTTGCTTCAATAATAGTTTTAGCCGGTTTTCATATTGGATGGGAGTAAGTTTTTTTTTTTTTTATGAATAAAACACGATTGCTCTTAATTGTAATAATAATAATAATTATTATTATTTTCTACGACAGTATTCCTATAATTGTTAAAAATGGTCTTATCTTTTATCCAATTTTATTTGGTGTTGTATTTTTTTATACGATGACAAATTATCTGTTCGCAGCACTTTATGATCCCGGCGTTGTACCAAGGCCAAATGCAGATGAAACTCTTCATACAGAAAAAGAAAATAATATTCAGACCGATTTGTAAATTCAAATATAAATTTATTTCATTGATAAATTAAAAATATTTGAAATTTTCAGAACTGGAAATTATTTTCCATCGAGACCACCATCAACGACGATACTTGTACGAAATAATCCGCATACATCTCCTTATTGTTATACCTGTCGAACCTATCGTTTGCCGCGTGTCGTTCATTGCTCCGTTTGTAATGTTTGTGTGGAAAACTTCGATCATCATTGTCCATGGAGTAAGATTTTGTTTATTTACTATTAAAGACAAACTCAGTTTGCATCTAATTAGAACAAATTATTTTATTGTAAACCAGAGAAGAAAATTTCGTTCGAGTTCCTCAAAAAATCGTAGCAAACCGATAAATTTTTCAATTGAATAGAAATTCATAATTAAAATATTTTCTTATTTCTATTTAGTTAACAATTGTGTTGGCTTATTAAATTATCGTTATTTTTCAAATTTTGTTCTTTTCTGTTCGATTCTTTGTTTTGTTGGATTTGTTGGCTGTGTTTTAGCTGCTTTTTATCGATGGGACATCTACAAATACCAAGGTGGCTTATTTTTTGCATACAATATTCCTAATTTTCTAACTGGTCTTATTGCAATTCTTTTTGGATTTACGCTCTTTCCATTCTGGTACTATCATTGTGGATTAGCCATGAATGGAGTAACAACAAAACAAGCCGTACATTTCATACAAACTAATCTTTTTGTTTAGTTAATTTAATTTTTCTTCAATTAGATGAAACATGAAGATGGTCTAGAAGATAAAGAAGCTAATTGTGGTTTACGATTTCAGAACTTAACTCGAGCATGGTGCGGGCCGATACGACCACCGTAAGTTGTGACTCGATATCATAATCTATGAAAAATTGTGAAATTATAGAGTTAATTGGAATGAACTGTACGAGAATGATCATTATATAAAACAAGTAGAAATTTATAAAAGAATTCGTCCAACGTTATTAAGCAATACACTTACAGTACCAAAAAAAAGCATTCGAGATCATATTGCGAGTTTAGCTGCTAACGATTATTTTGGTATAGCTCAGCAAGTTGAAGGTTTCTGTCGCACAAATACAAGGTCAAGTAAGAAAAATATTTCGTTCTATTGAAACTGTTATTGTTATTATTTGAGCGATGATTGAAGGTGTTACGCTTACAAGTAGGAATAACACATAATCAAAATAATCGTTTGAATAGATAGAAATATTTACTTAAGTAAAAAGCAAAATCTAAGTCCTTGAAATATTTCAAAAATCATAAATCTTCGCCTTTTCTGGATTTTATTTACATTTATTTTTGAATTTTCTTTCAGATCGACAATCATCGATAATTGATGTCGATGTTATCCATCATCTTTCGATGCATGAAATTAAAGTAACTCGTATCGGCAATGATCAACTTTCGATTCGTTATCTATTAATTGAAGGTAATGAATTATTATTATTGATTATAAATAAATGAAATATTTATTTTCTCAATAGCTGTTCATCCAACAAATATTTCAACATTTTGGAATACAATATGGCTTCGTAATGTATTATCTATTGTAATGCTTTATGGTACAGACGAAAATGTATAGATACCAATGGAAATTATATTTGATCGAAATGATTCTTTTTGTTTCTCAATAGAATTCCTATTGTCAATATTGGCCAGATGAAACGAATCCATCGATGACCATAGATAATTGTTATCAAGTAGATTTCATTGGTATTATTAAACGAATAGATATAGTAACTTTTAAATTCAAAATACAGAAAGTAATTTGAAATATATTTCGAGCGACTACGATAAGATTTGATTTAGATTGGCGAAACTCAAACTCGTATTGTTGAACATTTTCAAATTAAAAATTGGACAGAAACAAACTTTTCAATGGATCCCGTTGCTCTTCTCACTCTACAATATAGCATTGATAAAAAAGAGAAAGACGCAAGACCACGTGCAACTGATGCAGGTATTATTGCTATACATACTTGGTAAGAAAAACAAAATAGTACAATGATTCATTTAAATTTATTTCACTGTAGTGAAATTAATACAAGAGCATTTGAATATATGACTATTGATATAAATCGATATTTATTAAATAAACATGGTTATATAAACATACTGAATACAATTACTCAACTTAATGAACAATTACCGATATGTTTAGTGAATGATGTAAGATAGAAAAATTGTACAGATTTGCGAATATGATCTAAACGTTTAGCATGTGTTAATTACGGTTTATACCGTGATACTTCATCTTTCAGCATGGACGTATCCATCGGATATGACATCAATGCTTAGCGTATGTTTTCATGTCGATAGATCATTGAACGCTTCCGTTTCGGGATATTTTCAAACTTCGATAGAAGATTTATTTCAAGTAAGTCATGTATTTGATTGAAGAAACTTTACTAGAGTTTATTATTATGGATAACTGAACACTTCGTATTATGCGAATCTTATCGAATTTTGATCTACTAACATTTTTAAAGCGCTTGTCTATGGTACTGTTATATTGAAACACTAATATTCTTCGTTTATGTTCATAGAATTTTACTAGAAACAGTTTGAAAATTCTCAATACCATACTTCCACCGAGTCTGTTCGATAGCTACTTTACGAAAAGCATATTCATATGCGACTATTAGTTTAGATGTGAAAAATCCTTATCAACCAGTTGCTATTGATTACAATGTTGTTTATTTTTTTGATGTAAGTAAACTTGGCTCATGAATTCCTATGCGTCATATACGATTTCAATTAAAAGAGTTATATACATTCAAAAGCATTTTTATTGACAATTGGTCGTAATCAAAACAATCTATTCAAAACAATATCAGCATTTCAAATACAACATTGTTTTCTATTTCAACAAAGTAGCCATTTAGTAAGTGAACGACAATGAAATTGAAAAACGAAATTCATTTCTTGTTTAAGGATACTGGTCTCATCGAGAGAGAAAATTTAAAACTTGATGAGAATTACCAATCAGTTGATTTTCGACGTTATCAAAACGATCAAGTTCGTAGAGCTAAAATGTTTTTCTATGATTCATTGTGAATTTATAGTGTAAAACGTTCATCTATCAACCGATTAAGTCCATTGAGGATGTTGTATTACATAGATTGTCTCGATCGCTTGTAGATCTTGATCAAAATGATGAGACACCGGTTTTAATATGCATTGAGTATATAGATTATTTTATTTTATATGGATAATTGAACTTTATTTCTAGTAATATTCGAACAGGTGCTATTATATATCTTGTTGCAAATTTAATGGAACAATTCATTATTGATAGGAGAGTTGATATATTTCACCAGGCAAGAAAAGTTGCTTATTCGTGTCCTTCATTTCTAGTAGAAGTAAGATTTTTGTTTTTCTTATTCATTTGTTTATTAGCTTATTTTATTACTCTTTCAAGAATGATTTTCGATTTATGTATGAATGTATTCGGTTGTGGATAATGGAGGACGTAAAAAAAGAATTAAATTAAATATTTTATGGAACAACATAAAATCAGATGTAAGCTGAAACGATAAAATAAATGCATGTTTGCGTTTTTTCTGTTTTCTAATAAAATTGAAAAACATAGTGATTTCGAACGTTTTAGTTTCGTGAATAAAATTACTAGGATTTCTTCTGACAGCAGGAGAAAGTAAACAAATCCGGATGCCGATATACACGTGAAAGTATTCAGGGGATTATTTATTTTGGTACTTCGATTGACTAGAGTTCTTTACACGATAAGCGCATGTTCTAATCATTTGTTTTTTGTTATATGGGCATATTAGAGTGCGTTAAAGATATTGTAGTCCAATATTCTTCTTGCCTAGCACTACGGCCCATGTGCCTTTCTTGAGAATGTTGCAGTGAGTTTCGAAGAGAAATACCATAATAGTTAACTTCCGAATCACGATTGCAAAACAATTCATATTATGATATTTCTCCACATATGTCTATCAGTCATTAACACTAGTAAAACAACAACACATTAAGACAATTAAAGTTTTTCTAATGATACTATAGTTTCTATAGATCGAGAAGTTCAGTATCTCTCATGAAATTTCAGAGCAAAATGTTGCATCTTGTGCTCTGGCAGTTTTTAAATTGCAATTAATTAATTTCTTTCGACACATTCGATCACAAGCTGCACCTGTAGTAGCTGATTTCATGAAGTATTGATATACCAATCCCATCGTTTCACCGTCTATATCATTCTCCAATTGTAATACGAATTTATTCCATTCTTGTGGAGATAGATCTATCATATCATAAGCTGATTTTGCCGAATATTCTTCAGTCCATACAGTTTTATTGTACAGATTCGTAGCTGTCAAATTAAGAATCGTTGTTCGATGATCAAGTACTGATACCGAATTTTCAATCTATAGAATATAATAAAAATATTTTAAGATTAGTAAAATAAAAATGCAGTTAGAAATTTTCAAAAGCTTCTTACATCAATAGCATATACTCGATAGCCTGGATTGACGTTTGGATAAGTTGTAAATGAAGGTGTAATGTAAGCAATAGAAATCTTGGAAAATAAAAAAAATAGTAGCATTTATATGTTCTATGACATTTTGTTTTTTCAAAACTCACTGGTTGTGTAGCATTTGTTTCGTTATAGAAAAGCATAAATTCATCGAAATGAGTATGAGCAAAAAATTGACCAGTGATCGTCGATTGATAGCGATTCACAATACTATAATAAGCCCAACTAAATGATACCATACACATTCGTGGTGGATGATGTCCAATAATGTGAACTTTTTCTAGATGTTCTTCAGCATATTGAAGCCACTCGATCATCTGTAAGATGAAAATAAAAAAGTTCAATTTTATACTGCGAATAAATTTTACGAAGTTATTAGAAGAAAAAAAATAAATAATATAGTTACCCACTGCAATTGACCTAACGGATCTGTTGAATTAATAAAAAGCCAATAATTATTTTCCGTACAATAATTCATATTTAATGAAATTAAACGAAGCTTTGATACGATCGTTGTCGTATAGTAGCCGCCTTTAAGAATAGTATCTCTTGTTTGTTCTTCAAGTCCAAATTGATCAATCCATTGATTAGCTAAGGTGGAATAAAGCCATGATGTAGCATTAGTGGTTGGAAAAAGATCTGGTGGTGCTGATTCATGATTACCAACACATGGATATATTTTTTTATTTGGAAATGTCTCTGTCAATAATTGAGTTGTAAAGAAAATTTCGTTGAGATCTTTATCTTGCGTTTGCTGCCATACGTCATGCGGTGCGATGTCACCAGTGAAATAGATGAAATCAATTTGTTCTTCATTTTGAACAATATATTTTAACATGCTTTCGGCAGTCCATTGTGGTAGATCACATGTACGATAATCACCCCAAAAACCTGCACCTGTTTCGCCTGGTTTTGGCAGTCCATCGCGACAGCAGAGTGGCCGACCACAATCAGCATTTGAACCAGGTTTATATTCTATGTCAATATGTAGATCTGCTAGATGAAGAACTGAGAGAATAGATTGAGATGGTAGATCATCAGCTGAAAGAGCCGCTAACGATGGTGCTGATTGACTCGATGGAGGAAGTGTTACATTCCATCGAAGAACAGGTATATCAGCTTGTGGTAGACAGCCAAATGCTACACCACATATTTCATATGTTGATAAAGGACTAAAGCGAAGTACTTCAATAAGTACATAATTGTATTCATTGATCATGCCGGCACATACTGCATCGTCAGCAAGATGGAGTTGTTGACATATTATTATGCCTAATTCTTCCATTAATAACGATTCATTTCGCGCAATAAGAGTTTTTGCGATCGGCAGCACAAGATTACATAATTCACATGGAGTTAATTCAATCGGCTGAGTAATAATTTTCACAATGGGAAAAGTGTTCGAACCTGATAAAACCAGAAGAAAAATTGTGTCAATATACAAGTATCCAAAAAACATCATGATGCGTAGCAAAATATTTATCGTATCTTTCTTGCAACTATTATATTTACTCAAGCACACGTGCACACTTCGAATGATAAGAGAATAATGGCAATCGTACCTCTGTAATTTCACACAATAGAACCCTGTGAGATCAAGTAATACGTATATCTTTAGCATTGTACATTGTGAGGTTCATTTTAACTTCTATGAATATAACAGAATAGTCACGACACGAGTTTTACGATTATGTTGTTCAAGAAACAAAATTAAGCTTCATAGCTGAACTGAAAGTATATCCGTTACACAGAGAAATAGCTAAAATTGTGTATATGTAGCATGTAAAATATTTGCTACGCTTAAACAAATTTGTCTTACTTTTTCTTGAATATATCAATATGATGCTTTAAAATTCACCTCAACAATAATTAAATATTGATTTCCAAGCGTTGTTTTTCATAAATAATTCATGGTATCATCGAAACTAATATTGATCGAAGCAAAACATACGCATAGTCATACACATTATACCTATTTTCGGGGCAAAAATGTATGTTTTCGTTTCCTGGTTATATCAAGAACGAAGTAAATATGTACACTACAGGATGCGCACTATATAAAGTATGTCGTAGTGCGTACACTGACTATTGTTTTGTTGAGAATTCTACAAATATTAACAACTTACTATAGATTTCATCAGTATTTTTTCAAGAAACAAAGTCGGTAAGGGAAAACGTAGAGAATCTTATATACTCATGCTGTTAAAACTTCAGATTTTGATCGCTATGCCATCGAAACACACGAATTATGAACTGAAAATTTTAAATTGGGATGGTTCTCAAATCATTGACGTCGAATATAAATTTGAAGATACTCATGCTAATAATGGTAGTCGTTTTACTCGCAGAATATATGTTAACGGACCTGACTATGGAAGAATATCTTCAAGAAATATGCCATTCATGTTTGTTCGGCAGGCGCATGACGACATGGCTGAAGTATTTCGTTTACTTGATAAGTACTATTCAGGTGCAATCAATATAGAAGAATTGGTTGCTTTTTTGCCTTGGATTGCGCCAAATACTAATCGACACATAAATTTTCATCAAATTCAAAGATTTGCAAAGAATCGTCATTACACATGAAACATTTCAGAAATCAGTGACTTGATAAAGCACGATATTCGTCGTAATCTGGCACTCGTAACATAAAACTGTTTATAATGTAGTATTGATAGATTAAAATAAAATTTTGCCAAGATTATCTACTCTATACTCTAATTTCTGTGTAGAGAGAAGTAATTTCATGGAGAGTATAAAGATATTCCATTGATAGAACATCTTTTTTTTCCACATGGAAGTGCTTTGTCTTTTTTTTTTAGAGATTCTGTTTTTTCTTTCAACTTCAGTTATGAAGTTGAGGCTTTCTCAGTGATCCTTCAAATACAGTAGTCAGGTTTATTACATGTTAATGAAACAAGTTCATATCTGTAATTCGAAATAAAGTACAGCAAGTTGTCAATATTGTCGATCCAAATGTTCGATCAAAATAATAAATAGCTGACCTGAGTTCAACTATTTTAATATTAATATTATCATGTGTTTTTTTTTTTTTACAAATATCATTGTCGTGTTCATCATTATTATTTTTGTCCTGGCAGATTTATCATGTTTGAACTGGTTAATTTGTAAGCTGATAGAAAGAAAGTGGACATCGAAAATTTCTTTCTATTGTTAAATTATTATGTCTTGTTAATGAAACTATTTGTGGTTCAATTTGATTTGATGGTTGTTGTTGTTCTAATGTAACAGCAAAGTAAAAAATCATTAAAATGATTAGAATCCATTTTGAAATACGAACAATCACACATTCAAGTATTACCTGAAAAAGGAGATTTTTATTAAATCATGAGACAAGTTTATTGTCTAAAGAAGAAAAACGCTTTTATGACCATGAGATATATTACTGTTTTATTTCGTCAAAGCATTAATGACATCAATTTTGATGTTGTAAACAATGTCAATATTTATTACAAATATTTATTTAATTAAGTTCAGAAGACTTGAACCATTTTCTTAGCTTATATTCTAAAATATACTCAATACAACAAAATGGAAGAAGATTTTCAAGGCTTTGACGCATATTTGTATCATTTTCATCATCTGACTTGGTAAGAAGATGTTGAATCAATGTGATCTCTAAGTTTTCACCGTATAAGTTGCAAATTGCTTCGACTATATTCTTTGAGTGTCTATCTGGTGATGAACAACTTCGATTAGTCATCCTGTGTGTACTTTTAGTCACTAGCATAAGTCAACTTTCTCTGTAAGCGTTACATAAGTAAGTTTCTGGTAATTTTTGTTTAATCCAACTTTCAGGTGATGAATAAAAATCACCACATGGAATTTCAAAGTCCTATGGCGATTTTGCGAGTGTTTTCTCAAACAAAATCCATCACTTCAAGATGATTTAAATGAATTGGAGAAAAGTTACCACTTTAAACAAGAATGACGTTCTTGTTTTGGATTGTGTTACTTATCGACAAAGGTAATTTAATCGTGTCAATTTGCATTTGAATTTCACAAGGAAATCGAACTAAAGATGATGTCCAGACACCACAATCTATTGAAAGTTTAGTGACAGATTGAAAGGCCAATGACCGCCATTTATCAAGTAGATCTGAGCAATCTAAGAAGATTATACAGTCCAAAGTGCATCTCTTATCCTTCTATTGGACCACCAATAGTATCAAAATATGCTTGAATAAATACTTTGAGCATTATAGTTTTGACTAGACAAATCACCATGGAAAAGACAAGAACGAATGTGAACTTGATTTGATACAAACAGCGATATTATATGTGGAACAAGTCGTTCACAAAGAAGAATCAATTCCATATTGTTTGCATGATCACTAATCAAATGAGGATCGATTTTCATTGTTTGTACAACGGATTTAAAATGTTGCTCGATAGAAAAGGGTGCATCAATCGTCGTGCCGGGTATTATCTTGTTCTGTATTTATATAATAATTATTAATATCAAATCCAAGTCGATCAGGGCGTCAGTGTAGATCTGGAACTTCTTTGGTTCTCTCAACTTTGGTCGAAATAAAAATGTCGAAAAAGAAAAATATCAGTGCAGGTGGCGCTTTACTCCATTTCGACATTTTTCCTTTCGGCCAAAGTTGAGAGAACCGATCAATTATCAACAAAGAGAGATGATACATTGATTATTAACTTTTCAAATACGATATTTTGATGAGGACTACTTACCTTTCAAGTCTCTTTATATTATAATATCTACCTATGAATAGATGAGTGAGATATTCGTCTGACAGATCTTGGACTTCAAATGGTATTGTAAATGTTGACATTCAATTTTAAGTTAGAATGCAAAAATATTTAAATATGACAGTAGGATTCGGGAAAGATTACTTTTAGTCTATCAGATATAATATCGAATCATATCGCGTAAACATTTCGCTACACAACCTTACTACGACTTTTCACAATTGAATTAAGTGAAAACTTTGAAGTCGACGAATTACTTGTGTATTATAAAAAGCATATAATACATGAAAAAGATTGTGGCAAAAGAAAGATGAGCTGTTAATGAACGAAAGAGGATGCCTGACAGAAAGAAAAAAGGGCAGCATCCGTTCATCATAGCCTATTGTAATGGCATGAATATTTATCGTTTCATTGTTGTCTCAGATGGTAATGAGAAAAAAAATATGTGAATATAAATGAACGCGATTGAACTGGATGAATTAGACATGAACATTTCGAATGGCAATCATCTCAATATACTTGATTTGCCCAATGAAATTTTATTCATTATTTTTAAAAAACTGAATATGGTCGATGTTCTGTATTCACTTATGGATGTTACTCAACGATTTGATCAATTAGTATTTGATCCATTTTATATTCGTAATCTTAATATGACCTCTATGACAATGAAATCATTTTATGATCGTACCTACTCAATAGTCAATCAAGTTCTTGATGGAATTTGTAAAAATATATTACCTCGAATTTATGATCAGGTAAATGAACTCGTTATCGAACAATATTCAATGGAGCGTGTTCTTCATACTGTCAATTCTCCTCAACTTTATTCGTTAACACTTATGGATTTTCCAGAAGAAGTACTTCTCAACTACTTAGCAAGTAAACTACGTTACTTTTAATACAATAGTGAAATCATTGGAAATAAGTTAATAATTGTTTATCTTTTTTTGTTTATGAATTGAAGGTAATACAATTCTTCGCAAACTTCTTATTGAACAAATTACATGTCTTAAAATTGATGTTCAGGATAAGCCAACAGAACCACCTCCTGAAACTCTTGGAGTTATGTTTGCTTTGATTTTATCTTTATGTAAACGATTAATCAAATTAAGTTTTTGCCAATTGTTTCATCGATCAACGCTCTGTACTTTTGAGTTATCATCAACCAATTTCAAGTCTTCAAATTTGACTGCATTGAAAATTAATGTGAAAACTTTCGACGATTGCCTTTATCTACTTGACGGACGTTTCAATTGTTTATCAACATTGATTATAGGTGTACAAATAATTTCATATACATCAGGAACTATCGATAATACCGTTAGTATAATTGTCAATTCTTCCCTTTCGAGCAAAAAACAACAGCGAATTCGATAGTTAAACATAATTTTTTTTTATAGAAAAAGCTTCCCAAATTGAAACACTTCTCATTAACATCATATCGACATTTATTTGTATGTGACAATTTAATTATTCCATTACTTCAACGAATGATAAATCTTGAAGAATTGATATTATATCTGTCAATAATACGAAGTAACAAGAATTATATTGATGGTAGTGAATTATATGATGATATTCTTATTTACATGCCACGATTAAACAAATTTACTTTCAACATACACACAAATGTAGATAAGAACAATGTTGAAATTGCTTTTTCGTCAAATGAAGATATTCAGCGTAGTTTCAGCAGAAAAGAATATGGGTCAGTTGCTTCACATATTGAAAACTTCACAAGAAAAAATAAACGGAGATGTCATAGCTATTCATTACCATATGAATTCAAAAGTAGATGTCACATCTATTCGCTGCCATATCAATTCAAAAGTTTGCATCTTCTAAATAATTCTTTTCAAAGTGGACTATTTGATAGTGTTCTATCCTTGATAATGACCGACTGCTGTCCTTTTGAGCATAACTTCTTCAATGTCATCTCTCAAAGTTTTCCTCTATTGAAACAGTTGGGTATCATTAATGATGAACCGCAGAAGGACAAGCAACAATCGACGCCATTGATCATATTTCCTCATCTTATTTATCTCGATCTTAATGGTGCTCGTGCAAATTATGCTGAGCAGTTTCTCGTCGATATGCACTGTCATTTACCTTGTTTTTTGGACCTTAAGATCGGCTATGAATCACTCGTTCTGGTCACAAACAATTTTACTAATGATGCTACACGTCTCACTTGTAGTAAATTGACCAGCCTTTGTATAAAGGGGGTGTTTGTACCTCCAAAAACTTTTCATGAGTATTTTCCTTTATTGTAAATATTACTTTTGTTAAAATTTATGTCAATAAAAGCAAATAGTACGAGAAGATTGAATATACATTGATCATGCTGATTAGATAAAATTAAATTAATATAAGTAGAAGAAAAATGTTTTCTTTAATGATTCAACAACAAAGTTTGATTGTTATGTATTTAGCGTTTCAAAAATAATTGTATTCAAAAACAATAGTTTAGATCACATATTGGTATCGGTGTAGTTAGTGGTGTTGTTGTTATAGTTATTGATAATCTTGATGTGGATAAATATTTATATTATGTTGTATCTATTTCACTTGTTTAAGCATAATGTTTTGCAGTAGGCTATGTGTTAGGTTTAAATTCTGAATTAAGATCCATCTTCTTTTCAGGATCATGATGAACATAAAAATGCTTTTGATATTTCATATTCATAACTTGTATAAATAAGAAATAAAAAGAAGAATATGTTAGATATCATTGTCAACCTATTAGCAATAAACTGTAGGCAAAAAATGATTTAATTTAATTTGTATTTGTCAGTTGGATTAGAGATAGAATAAAGCATCGATTGAAAAGGCATAACATAGTATTTAGCAATCATTGAATGTTTATCTGTTGTCTATTCTTCATTGTAAAATTGTTCTCTTAAGTTATATAAACAGAACAAATCAATTACTGATACACATGATAATAGAAGATTTATATTCACATTAAGTTTTTCCGTGATAATTATCAAAGAGTACGTTAAAATAAAATTGAACAAGAACGAAAAGTTGAGATTGGGGTGTGGGTGACTCGATGTACGTGTTGGTGTGTATCTCGACATGGATCCGTTTGTGGTTGTATCAGGAACATATTTAAATCCACATCCACACCCACACCTACACGTTCTCTGTTTACAGTCGTTAAACTACTTCATGCTAAAAATCAATATTTTGATAGAAAAGGTGTACTCTTTTATTTTCGAGCAAAGTTTGACAAAAAAATTAAATAGGAAGAGTAACAACCAAAATACTCCACGAAGGGATTGTGATTGAAAATGCACCACCGACTGACCAAAAAGGACGTCTGACAATCGATGCAGCATTTGGATTAACCATAGTATTCTGTACTGTTGTCGGATCAACACCTGGGCCAGCTGTCAAGATTTCCATGAAACCTTCACAGCAGAGAGTTGTACCTTGAACTTGTACTCTAATATAAATATCATTCTGATCTGCATTTACTAGTTTAAGGATTAACATGCTGTCATTGGTGCGTTTTGTTGCAACAAAGTAAAGATTACCAAGTTTACCATCGCCTTCCTGTCCTTTTTCTACCGATTGATGAGTGAAGCTACTATTGGTAGCAGTGGAATTGAGAATAATATTACCAAGATTTTGACCAAACATTTTTTGAGCCAGATATGATGTTGATTTAACGACTGAACTATCGTTGAAGACAATCAAATTTGGTGTCCATTGTGTATTGAAAATATTTTGAAGAACTGGAGCATAGCAGCCACCAATAATGACATCTGAATTACGTTCAAAACCGATTCGATAGACAGATTCAGCAACAGCCGATTTAATAGATGGATAATCGAGTCGACCTGCTCCAAATGGATTATTAATTTGTGAATCATCATCATTGATGACTGAAAATTCTCCTACAAGTACTTTTGGACTTGGTCGAGGAATATTTTCATAACGACGAAAATTTTGTATAAAAAACAATGGCACTTGATAATCGTGATCATCAACAGCTGGTGGAGAGCTAATAGATTTGGTTGTCGTAGCAATAAAAGTAATATTAGGATATCGTTGAGAAAGAACATTGTAAAAAGCTGGCCAACGGTAACTGTATGAACTTGCAGCAAAAAAATCCTCATTACCGATTTCTACATATTTAATATCAAATGGCTCGCTACGACCTAAACGTTCGCGTAAAGCGCCCATACTATTGTTACTCGCAGAGGCAGTCAAAAAGTCTAATTCGTTGATAACTTCATTAATGTAAGGTTGAAGTTCATCTTGAGGTACTGCTTTTCCATCTAATGAATATCCAGCGTAAACTGCTAGAACAGGTATTGCACCGATATCTTCAACAAAAGTTAATAATTCAATCAGTCCGAAACCTTCAGTATTGTAACCTGTCCATGTTCCTCGTCTTCCTGGACGATTCTCAAGAAGATCAATAGTATTATTCCAAATAAAACGTTCAAGAATGGTATGACCTTCAAGATCATTACCACCTGGAAGTCGAACATAGCCAGGTTTTAAATCAGCAAAAGCTTGTGCAATATCCCTGCGAGCACCATTGACTCGATCTTTGTAAGTCGGTGGAAAACAGGAAACAAGATTAAATTCAAAGTCACCCTTGGAACCTGGAGGAAATTCAACAAAGAAAACGTTTTTGACCGATGAAGTATTATTAAAGACAGGAATAGTAAACGAAAAATGAAACCAATTATCAGCAGGAATTATGGATACATTGATTGTAGATAAACCATACGTCATTTGACCAGTAGAGTTGCTGAATCCAATACTGAGTTGACCACCTGCTACATATGCTTCTCCTAATGATCGATAAAAGAAGCTTGTCGTATAGTTTTGAACTTGAATATTGATGCCATAAAAGCCACCGTTTCTGAAACCAGAAGGTGAAGTTGAGTTTTCAATGAGCGAATATCTCAAATGAACCGGTAAAGCACTTGACAAAGGTTGAGAAGTATTAAGAGCAATTGATCCTTGTCCAAATGATGACCATCCATCGAGTGATCCACCCTTTTCTAAGCATTATAAGCAGATCAGAATTTGCTGTACGCATATATATATATAGATATAATAGGAAAATGACTCACCTTGAAAAGCGCGATTGTAGATCAGTTCTGCATATAAACCACCATCATCATCCCTATTGATATTTGTCTCGAGAATAGCGCCATGCATTGTAGATGGAATGTTTTGACCGGTATTTGCATTGTCAATATTGAGTGAAACAACATTAATATTGTTTTCATTCACGGTAGGCCAACCAGACGATATTTTTATGATCAAACAAGCTATGAAACCAACCAATGGTAGAGTGATCTAGGTATCAATTAAGTTAAATAGTTGTAATCGAAGGGAAAAAGAAAAAATTGCATATTACTTGCTTCATCACAAGCACCTTTATAGACATAAATGAAACAAAAACAAATATAGAAACACAAATAGAGATACTGTTAAAGAGGCAGGTAGAAGATAAGAGAGAAAACGAATGTGAGTAAATCAATTCAAAAATAGATCAACCTATCTCTTAACGAAAAGACAAATCAATCTGCTAGTCTTAACTCTTGTTTTCCAGCAATCGGCTAAAGTCGAAAATGAAATAGTAAATAATTAAATACAATGCAGAGTTTAATTTCACTGACGCGTTTTCTGTTATTTATTTAATAATAAAATACTCTTCAGAGTTCTATATTGCAAATTAAAAATTTTTCTTGATATTGAGTAAGTTCGTTAGGTATGCATTCTGATCGTGTCATACAATGGGGTATATGATTTCATTCTAAATTCTGAACAAAAAAATGAGCAGTCATTTCAAAAAGAAACGAGGAACTAGGGGATCTTCGTAAGTATTCACTTCAATGATTAAATCTAACTTCTGAATTAATTCATGTGTATACCGTATATATCTATATATGCTCATTTTCTCTATTTGACCGTGTCATTATTCATCACCAATGAAAACAATGAGACATTTTTTCTATCATCACAATTCACGGCGAATGAACAAATGAAAAAATGGCATCGCTTCTCTTTCTTTCTCTTTGTCCTATATGGAAATGAACGCTGACCAAATCTCTTTATATCTATCATACTGGTATATTTTAAGAAATGCAGTGTACGATGTATCATCACGCTTCGTTATTGTCATGGACGAACGTAGTCCTTGTCACAGTAAAAGAAGAAGAAAAAGAGAAAGGCGCGTATATATTTTGTTTTCATCATCAGATAAGCAATACATGTCTTTACAACTCATTGTACCACCGTCTATTCTATGTCCGAAATAAAGACAGAAAAAAGAAAATTTGTTTATCCGGTTTTAACACCACTAGATAATGATGGTACACGTTTTTAAGTATCTATTATTTATCGTGATAATACACCATCATTTGGGCTAAATATAAATCAATCAACTTTATTTTATCGTAATCAGATGAAAAAAATGTTGGAAGTATATCATCATCAGAACAAATGACAGCTCAAACAGCTGATAATTCAGATGAACAACAAGCACCAAATGATAAGACAACTACATCTGCTGATATATCAAAGGAAAATGATACAAATTCGCAATAATCAGATGATAAATCTAACACTAATTTATCAATATTACCAACATGGGCTTAGTTTGATCAAACTGTTGTACCAATTCTTCTTCAAGCAATGTTTCAGCTTGCTAAAGAACGGTCTGCGAAACCAATTAGTTTTCTAGTTAAATGTTTACTGAATCATAAAGATAAATACAATGAATAAAAACACGACAGAAAAAGTCCAGTATGACAATAGAGTATTCAAACAGTTTCTTATTTTTTCTTTTTTTCTGCTCAATTAATTTAATTATTAGCATCAGATGATTATGTTTCAGGTGGAAAATCATCATCATGAATAGGATCACTTGTTGTTGTTGATGGATTCTTTGAAAAATCATAATTAGTAGAATGCGTTGGTAGTGGTGGTGGTGGTGTAATTAAAATACCATAATTAGGACTAGTATCTGCTGTAGTTTGAATAGCAGAAGTATAATTATCATGGTCAACTGTTGTTGATTCATTTGGAAAATCATCCTTAACACGATTATGTGGTGGTGGTGATTGACTTGGCAAATAATGACTAGCACCAGCATCTGTTGAACGTGTATTTGAATTAACATTATTATCAGATCGAGCCCAGGTCGGTCAAAACGGATATCGTTACGGCGTCGTTTACGGCCGTAAACGACAAGAATGCGGGGTGTTTCCGACCGATACGATGAAAATACGGCCCGTTACGGCACCGTATTTCCCGTTTTAACAGGGGCAGTAATACGGCCGTATTTGCCCGTACCCAGGTGAATCAATCCGATACCGAATCCCATCGGACTCTATGGGGTCCTACCATCCGACGAAATCCCGTTGGATTCCTGGTTGAGGAATCAATGTCGGATCCGACAGTCGTATTTCCAATGATATCCGATTATCGGAACCAATGAAATCCGAAGCATTCCGGTTCAGATTGACGGTTACTGTCGGATTTTATTAGTTTCCGATATTAGGATCCGATATCTATTCCGGAACAAGGAATCCGACGATAATCCGATAGTTTCCCTGCGCCTTCCGAAGAGCTCCGTCGGATTCCAATAGGAACCGATCGGAACTCATCGGATCCTAGGCTAGGATTCATTCTCCTGGGTACCGTATACGGTGAGAGGTATACGGCCGTTTACGAAAGTTATGGTAATCGTTTACGGACCGAATTTTGATCCATTTACGGCCATAAATAGGTAGTTTATTTTCAGCTTAATCGTCATATTAACTTGCTGTTGTATGATGGCGAAGCCTATAAACTACTACAATGTTCGAATTCCTTTTTTCTTCGTCTTAAAAAAGCATTTTTTATTAGAAAAACTAAAACAAAAAAGAAGAAACATTTATGTTATTTAAACTTTCACCTATTTTCCATGATTGGACAAGTTACATGGGAAGTCGAAATAGTAAGCAACGAGAGACGCAAATATACAAAAAAATTTCATAAATTTTTCAAAGCATAATAAATCTAAAAATAGAAATAACAAACAGTTTCCTGTCGAAAAAGTATTAAAAAAACTTGGCATTATGTTTTTTTAAATGAAAAGAGAGGTCGATAGTGTCATCATGCTGCTAAAGTCTCTTGCGTACTCACGAAAAGCAAAAATCCGAGAAGTTGGAAATATTCAAATAAATATCTTCTTCAAACTTATAAATATTTTTGAATTTTCTACATATCATTGTTTCGAACGAATCAATAGAAAAAAGGAAAATAAAAAATCGATAAAAACTCCGTAAAACCCTCTAAACTGTGTTTTAAACCGTACCCAAAATTTTATTTGAAGCAGATTTTCATATTGAAACAATTTTCTATAGGGGCATCACAATCGAGGATTTATATGTTATATTGTTTATTGAAGTCGATTTCTTAGGAAATGTAGAATTTTTTTGGTAGTTTTCATCCAGAAATTAAGGAGCAACGTTGTTGCTATTGAATTGTGTGTTTTGCGTCTTCTGACAGCCTTCTACAGATACGACAAAAATACGTACCGTTTACGGCGCCCGTTACAATGCCGTTTACGGTGCTTCGTATACGATCATCGGAAATACTATCGTATTTCACCGTATCAAGATCGTATACAATCATTCACAAACGATCAGCCGTTACGAACATCGCATTTTGCCGTATTATCGTCGTTTACTGATGGTTTTATCCAACCTGGGATATATATAATGATCTTCAAGTAAAATGAGTTGTTGCATACGTCGAAGATGTTCTACTCGTACATTATCTTTTCCAAAAAGTGATGCTTCATCGATTAATTGAATAATATTACTATGAATAAATCCAATCTGCTGGACAAATCTACCTTGTCTTCAATATTGTAGAAGAGCATTTATATATCTAACATCAAGTATACAACAATTATTTGATATAGTATTAATTTCTAAAACGTCTAGAAAAATCACATTTGTGTCACAAACATTTCTTCTCAATATTGAACACTTTGAAAAAATTCTCGCCGCACGGTATCGTACTGTTTATACGAATGATGTTATCCATATAAAACCACAGCACATATCATAAGTAATAGATTCTGCTATTGCTCGCAGATTATTCCAGAATCACGTCTGTATGTCCTTTTCCCCGTCTGGACTGGTCCACGATATTGCAGAGCATCGCTCTGACTAGTCCGCTTGTCCACTTACCCTCATCTAGATTAGTCCAATATATTCTAAAGCATCATTGTGACTAGTCCGTATGTCCTTTTACCCGTTTAAACTGGTCTGTTTATTCATTTACCCTCACCTGGGCTAGTCCATAGCAGGGGAAAATATTGTAAAAAGGGAGAAGAAAGTTAGATTCAAACATTAGAGACACTTATAATACTATTAAAAATCAGACTGGCGTTTTGACGGCAGTCCATAATACAATAAGCCTTATGTCTATGTATATATTGTAAAACACAAATGAGTGTTTTCCATATACCATGCGTGCAGAAATCACTTGATGGAAACTGATTCTCACTACCCGAAAATACCTTTAATGGCAGTTAAAAGGATTGTTCCTAGGCTAATATAAACTGTTGTATGTTCGTAAAGATTATTCTATTTTTTAAGTACACCGTCAGTCCGAATTCTGAATTATCTAAATAAATATTAGAAGGAAAAAAATTGTTGAATANATACTGATAAATTGATCTCTCGATCAAATGGCTCAATGGTCTGAACGATGGGTAAGTAATAGTTGGTATGTGTGTTCGAATCTAGTTGTAGTCATAAAATATTTCAGTTTAGACTAGTCAGGATCTCGTCATTATATAAGACCACAACTCGTCATGTAAAGCGTCATGGACGCTCTTACTTTTATTTAGAATCATATTTTTGACGGGCGTCAGGATGGTACATCATGCCTAGGCTTTTTTCGAAAAAGATTACGCATGGCAAATAGAATGACTCCAGTCACTTTCATAGTCTGGACGGGCACTATGGACTATACAGGATTTCAGACTAGTCATGTACTAGGACTTTTTGAGAAAAAGACTAGACTGGGCGGGCCGACTTGTCTAGAAAAAAGACTAGTCTTTTGGTCATCTGGGATTGTAAATCGTTGCTCTATTTTTTCTAACCATTCAATAACATCGTCTTTTGCACCACGAAAGTTTGATGGAGATTTAATTATTTTTCTCGCCATAGCGATGAAAAAAGATGATGATAATGAGCAATTAATTTCGATGGATGAAGACTTAATGGAAGAAAATTGCTCCGTTCGCGTCTTATCATTAACAAACGATAACTGATGATCTTTTGAAGGATTAATATTAACTTTTAATCGATCATAAATATGTTGTTTCAACATCTTGAAAAAATATTGCCAATTATTTTCGATTTCGTGTTTTTTCTTGTTCATACCAACACCGTTCCTCATCTTGTAAATAACTAATAGTTTGCCAGATACGGGATGACGTGAGGTATCGTAAATCTTCGTATAGTTGATTCAAATCTAATAACCATTGATCTACGTATATTCGATGTTTCATCCTGTGTTAGCAATTTAATTGATACTAATTGCTGTTGTTCGTATTGTCGATAAGCATCCCATTTATCTAACGTAGATAAAACAATTTTGGTAGATTCGTTCTTATGAGTACCATCAGAATCTTCGATTGATTGTGTTAATGATGGAACATTAGTAAATTCCAAAATAGAATTAGATTCATTTTAAAGTTGTTGTTTTGATCGAGTATTGGCAGCCATGAGAATTATAATCAGTAATTCCCTTAACGGCACACTCCTTGCGCAAAGAAGGTTCCTCGAACATCGCTGTCATCACTGTAAGATACTGCACCACCAAATAGAAACATTTATGTTTGTGAGTTCGATATATGTGCAATATCTACCATGTTTATTTTTACTAAGTGAAGTATAAATGTAAACAAAAAGGAAAACACAGAAACGACAATGTATGACAATATATATATATATATGGACAAACAAGAATGATAATAGAGGTCAGGTCGTGACAATTTTATAGACCCACCTGATTCTTGCATGAAAAGATGACCCATACATCAAAGATTAAGATCTCTAAAATTAACCTCAGTCTAAACAAGCTAGCNCCGCTTGAAAATTTTATAGCGTTATTCTTATGTCTCATCTATGTGAAATCACTAAAAATATGGCTCATTTCACTTAGTTTAATTTGAGAACAAGTGGTCTTATAATTATGCACCACACTGTATATATATATGGACAAACAAGAATGATAATAGAGGTCAGGTCGTGACAATTTTATAGACCCACCTGATTCTTGCATGAAAAGATGACCCATACATCAAAGATTAAGATCTCTAAAATTCAACTCATTCTAAACAAGCTAGCTACCTTAAACAGTGAAAAAAACTTAATGCGTCGCAACGACGGAAAACGTTTCACAACGTTACTTTTGATTTTTTTCAATTTTTATACGAATAGTAATATCTAGGGAAATTTTTTTTATCGTTCGAAAGTTCATTTTGTGCTCTACAAGATTGATGCCAGGAACATTTTACACAGAGGTTGCCTTTCGCAGGAAATTCAAGGTTAAGTGAGAGCACTCAAAATTTAGGGTCCTTTTTTGTTACAGTGTTACGGGACTATAAACCATTTCTGGAATATCGATACTTTAACCGAATACTATGAATTTTATACTGTAAATAGAGCTCCATGAACTGTATTGAATGACGTTCGACCGAGTTTTTTAGTTGTAATATTAACATTCGAAGAAAAAGTTTTTGTTTAAGTAAAATTTCTTTGTTATGTTAAAAGTCATATGTAGTTCGATCAGATTTGATTGCTAATAAGATTCTACTTTAGATGAGAATGAATCTTCTGCGTGAATCATTGAAGGATTACATGAAATGTGAAGATCAAATGAAAAACATTGCTCTCTTGAGGCTGAAGAATTGACTTCAATGTTGGTAACAATCATAGAACAACAACAGTAATCGACAATCTGTTATGGACCAATGCTTTGCAAACGTTGATCGAGAGATAAAAAGCTCCCTTCTGATTATTCCTGAATTATTTTTCTAGTAGTATACTATACTTGATCTGCTACTAAAATATATGAGAACTTCATGATGAGGTATTCTGTTTGTGGTGCGGGGATTTTTTAGTTCGAGAAACATCAATTACCAAAATCTTTTAGTATATCCTCGGAAAATATTGTGTTGAAGCATACTGTGAGTGACTATGGATGTGAGAGTAGGCAATACAATACAAGAATCACCCACACTCTAAAAAACATTATCCTATAACCAAACATATTTTAGGATATTAAGAATCATTTACAAAAAAATTGCTCTCTCGAGAACACTGGTATAATAGAAAATATTGTATTGATTGCCTGTCATTGCGAATTGATTGTTGGTGCCATTAGCTGTAGATGCACAATCATTAAGAAAAAGTACACTATTAAATTATTGCGTATCAATGGATTATTGTTTACCCATTGCCTACACCGAAGTGCAAAAGCCAAATGTTTTTCGAGAGAAGAATAGGCAGTATATATAAGCAACCGTTCTTCTCATTATTCATATTCACTTGATTCAAATTCGTACAAGATGCGTTTCTTTCTAGTTCTCCTTCTAATTGTATTGATCTATGTAACATTCATAGCCGCTGCTCAAAATAAGACAAATGTCATTAAGGTCCATCCCGGTAAGATATATTTGGTTCATCATTTATCAAAATTTGTGATCACTTAGGTCAATGTCCTGTGCATCTAATAAGGTGCATGATAAAATGTCCTATGATGATAAATGACAGTTGCAAAAACGCCAAGCCTCCATGTTGCACAACTGATGAACAATGTCCAAAGAAACAAAAATGTTGTCAACCAGCTTGTGGCTGTTGGAAAGTGTGCACTAATGTTGCAACCTAATTTGAACTCGTGAACAATTACAGCATTGACTTATTTTGACTCTTTCTTTTTAGTTATAACCCTATTTGCTACAGGTTCAATAATAAACTGAAACCAGTGTAATTCTCATCATCATTTGTTCTACGCGGAGGAACCAACGAGACACTGTAATCGAATTTATTTTATGAATTAGTTTACTCCAAATAGTTATTTTAATTCAATGAAAAATAATTTCATTCAATCATAAAAATTACTCCTTTCAGCTGAATCAATGCATACAAGTCTTATTTAAACCACGAAATTTGAAAATTAGAGACCGATCAGAGATTATGAGCGTCAAACGAATCCTTCCTATTTACGACCAAGAAGAAAACTAGTTGTCAATTAAACAAGATTGTTTTACATTGTTGACTAATTGTGAAATTGAAGGTTTCACTAATTTTTTTTACCATGATCGAGTTTTAAGATAAAAATTTGAAGGTTTAACCTATAAAAATGAGTATAGAGGGTGTGGGTGGGTAAGAAGCTACCACGACGCGTTTCGGCTGATGCTTAGTCAGTCTCATCAGGTGGCTTAGTATCTCTAGTTCGATTCAGAAAAGGAGGGGGCGCATAAGAAGCCAAATCGGTCCATTTTATTTTTGCCTTTGAAGATATTGAAAAAATGCACGAAATTACCAAAACAAATGCGGTGATTATTTCTACTTCGAAAATAAAGGGTTTTATAAACATTTCATAGATCAAATATACAGCGTGACTTAATAGAGCACTTATATAGATATCTAAAATGAATTCGCCTACCATCGCTAAGAAAATAGTCTTCCAAAAACTTGGAAAACTATCTCAATCGGCAGAGCTTGAAAAGTTCTACAAAATGATACTATTTCCGAATTGAAGAAGTGAACGTAATGGCTGGCAGCTAAAATCAAGATAGTCTGTGTAGAACTGTTTTGTGATAGATGCTATCTTTGGGGTATATGTTCAGGACATACTTTGCTTTGGGTGAAACAATTTGCATGGTTCTATATATGTGGTTGCCAAAAAGGAAGGAATAAAAGGTTCGGGATATGACCAGAAAATATTAGATATTGCAGAAACAGCAGCTTACTTCAGCAAAGTATTCAAACCGGTCGCTTCACATTAGTTTCGTTGGTTGAAAACGGGTAGCGGTGAGATATAGCTGCAAAATTGGCAATGTTCTGTTAAAGTTCTTCTAGGCGATGTTGTGGTCTATCTGAAGGTCTACGGTGTTACAGGTGTATCGAAACTCGTTCGTTGCAAGACAAGAAGCTACATTTTGAAAGTTCTCCATTCTTGAACGGATCTGTCTAATAGACATAGATGGAATGCGTTTCGTGCATATTCATATTCTTAGTTTTTTTGTTAATCATGTGTACACCCACGCGTTGATCCATCCTACTGTCAACGCATTCATCCACACTGTCACTCATGCGCTCATCTCTAATGTCATGACTGACCCTTTAGTTATAATCAGTGGTGATCACGCGGTGAACGACACGCACATCAAGAGTAAATCGAAATACACTGGTACATTTGTATATTTCATTCATACATTCATTTTCATTCTTATATAATGCCTCGTGAAGAGCGTTATCGATGTTTCTGGTGCAAGGGACAAATCAATCCTGATGACTCTGTTTGTGGGACTTGTCGAAGACGGTATGATCGATGGCGAAAAGCTATGCAAAATGATTTCGATCACCTTGATGTACCAGTAAATAAAACGGACCCGCAAGAGAATGAAGAGCCTATAGTAAGTTTCTCAACTTGATCTTATTCCTGAATCTTTTTTTTTTCTATAAACCAATGGAAGTCGATACTGATATCGTGACGGATAACGAGGACATGGAAAGTGAGAAAGAAGAAATCTGATGAACAACGGACAATGATTCTCCTTAGTAG
Source organism: Rotaria socialis (assembly GCA_905331475.1). Classification (NCBI taxonomy): domain Eukaryota; kingdom Metazoa; phylum Rotifera; class Eurotatoria; order Philodinida; family Philodinidae; genus Rotaria; species Rotaria socialis. The sequence goes on along the minus strand of CAJNYU010004611.1, from coordinate 14,900 downwards.
GAGCATTTGGGTACCAAAAGATGCGCGCTGTTGTTCCAACCGTCTTTACAAAGGATATCTGTCATATGAAACCCGACAATCAGTGAAACAATCCAAAGTTGATGATATTCTTCTGAATAAACATAATGTAGAGAAATTGATTGATAATTTTTGTTTGGCTCTCAAGCATGCTGGTTCGCTTTATTTCGATGACCCAGGAGCTCTTGACAATGAAACCTATAAAACCATTACTGCACTTGATCGAGGTACTTTATTTAATTGTTTCGAATAAGCTTCTCAGTTTGTCTATTTGGAACTTTAGATCATTTTAATGATTTGCTGGATAAGTTAACTACTATGCGCAATTCTCGCTTGTGTATTTCGATTAGCATCCAAACGAAGTGTCTCTCGCATCTGTCATCAAGTACGAGTAGCCCTCATGCAAGATTTCGTACCCTATCGCGTTGGCTTTTAACACGTATCAAAAGAGATCATTTTTGCTCAACATCAAACGACGGTGGCAGCAGAACTTCTTACTAATGACCAAGACCAAGTGGTTCTTATTGCAGATGGAACTTACTTTTTCTGTCAAAAACCATCAAATAATGAGTTCCAACGGCGCACATATAATCAGCACAAACCGGCATCTTGTGAAGCCTATGATTATAGCTGCTAGTGTAAGTATCGGCGAAAGTTCAGAATTTCACCAGAAGATTTTTACTGATTAATAAGAAGTGAGAATAACGTTCGTTGACAAGAGACAATTTTTGATTGCTTTGAACAAAGATATCCATATTTCACTGAACAAGTTTTTATCTGATAGGATGGTTATATCATCAGTTCCACAGGGCCATTTCTCACGGGTTCATTAAACAACGATGCAGCTATTCTGAAGCACTGTATGCTTAACAATGAACAATAGGGTGTTGTCTTGACTTCGCAATAATGACGTACTGGTATTAGATCGTGGGGTAAGAGTCGAACCTATAGGGTTGTTGATAATTGTTTGTAATATTACAGTTTCGTGATACTGTTAACACGCGAAATCGACTTGGTCTTCAAGTTGCTATGCATGGTTTTCTATATAATGAAAAGCAGCTCCCTGCTGATGAAGCTAATCGAACTTGATTCGTTACGAAGAACCGATGGGTTATTGAAAGTGGTAAGATTTAAACTACACAATTTACAGCGGAACAACAGCCCATAAATACTATTATTTTATCGATGTTTTCATAATTTAGTTAATGGAAAGATAAAGCAGTGGAAATTCATGGCTCAAATCATTCAAAACTAGACCCCACGGTTTATTAGCGACTATTTAGATATCATTTGTGCGCTTATTAACAAGTACCAATACCCAGCTGTGAAAGACATCGAGAATGGCGGAGAAATTGCAATGCAGAGGCGTGAAATGCTAACAACTGAAAATCGATTACAGGAAAGGCTTGCGAAACACACGGGTACAACATCACTACATTGGTCAAAGCACAACGCTGCCAATTTTCAATTTCCACCACTGACCGAAGAAAACATTGGTGATCTTACATTTGGTAACATTAAAACTAATCACTTTTAGTATTTTAAGCGTTTTCTGCTTGTTAAGGTTCTTATCAAATCAGGATGGCAAAGTCTGACATCATCGAGCACATCAGGCAGTCTCAAACAAATGAAGAAGAAATGGAATTTATCGTTGAACTTTGTAATGAACACGATGACTTAGTTCGAGCACGATTTCAATCACGTCACTCAAACAACAAGAACCATATTGCTACTGTACAATTCGACCACCACAAGCAACAGCCGATCGATGGATGGTATTGCACTTGTTCTACAGATGCACGAGAAGTCGACATATGCTCTCACATAACAGCCCTTCTATGGCACTTAGGTGTTAACACAGCTGTTATTGCCACCGATAATCATCCGCTCTTTGCATCTCGATTGATCAGAGCCATCGACGACAGCACACACTTCAGCGAAAATGACAGCAGCTTAGATGATCTATCCTGATGAAAATAAGTTTAAAGATAACTTCACGTATTTACATTTTCGTGCAACTGTCTATTAAATAAACACGCGTCTCTGGCATTGTTAAAGCAGCCCAGGGTCAAGACTGCTTCCATCTTCATCTTTAACAATTAATAATTAGTAGTCCCAGTGAACTTGCCAAAAAAGCTTGTTAGCGCAACCCCTTTGGGGCTAAAATGTGGAACTCACATATATCCATTTGGCTTACTAAAATAATTCAAAATAGTTCATCTGAAAAATCTACTCTGATTTCAAAAGCATATAATTAGGTCATTGCCAATTCGCTTATGTCTGTAATGGACAAACGTTGATTTTTTTCGTGTAGTCTGTAATTGAAAAAGGAAGAAATAGCAGCCTAATTAGTCAAGCTCCTAATTAGCACAATTTTTAACTCATTAATGTCTGTAATGGGGGAAGAGGGGTGGGGACCCCCAAAAATCTCGTTTTTAAACTTACACTCACCATTTTCTTCGAAAATATATGCGAGTTTCACAAACCAATTAATATAAAAACACGGAATTTTTCGCGCGATAATAACGTCTTATGAATGAGTTAGACACAAATGCTCATGAATTCAATATTGACTTCCGTAGGCCTTTTTCTAGTATTGAAAATCACGTCATCATTTAGTACTTATTTCGGAATGATATCAGTGATCCACATCTTGGTTAACTTTTTTCCCCTGTTAGTTTGTATATTGTTTAACTCTGAACTACTTTTCTTTATCAAGCTATTGACTTCTCCCAAGTTTTTAAATGGATGTTGTGGTAATGCTATTTATTTATGAAAGTTTTCAGCAATTTAGTTAGCAAGGTTTGCGTTTTGCTTTATACCTACTAAGATGCCTTTAGTATTAAAAGTAGTTCGATCATGTTCATATTATTTTTCTGTGTTTTAGATGTTTAAAACCTTTTTATTAAAATTGTTAAACTCATAATTATATACCGATTTATTTATCTTGTGCTAGATCTATCATGAGAAAAATTTCATAAGTGAGTTTCATTTCTCCCGAATAAATAGCATATATTTCTATTACTTGTTCTAGATTCGTTTCACGAAAGAGATTTTTAATATAAATTTGCTTTGAACGTATACATATAAAGATGCATTGTTTCGCTTTAGGTTCTTTCGATGATACATAACAATCGTCACTCTTAGCGTGAAAGCATGTGTTGGTCGCTAGTATATCTGATAGAAAAGAAAGGGATTGAATGGTCAGTTTGACTATGGAGATTTTCTCTGAGTTTTGCTTTGGTCAGTGAAGTACTTGTTTTGACCAGGAGGAAAGTGTTTTTTTTTGTTTCTATGGAGTTCTGATTGAGCGTGTCAGCTCCTTCTGGATCCTGACGGCTGCGCTTGACTCATACAGGATCGATCAGAATGCAATGGAAGTAAAGGATACAAGAATGCGACTTTTCCCTGGCGTTGCGAACTCCACTTGCAGCAGTAGCTTGAAACATGGAGATTTTGATGACAATTAATGAACGAGAATTGTACGCGAAATTCATGTTACTTGCTGTTGTTGTAGAACCGTTTTTCTCGAATTAGTGAAAGGTTCAGTAGAGAGACAAAAGACATAAATGATCATCTTTTATTCAAGATAATAGAATAAACACCCAGTTTTGCATCATATTTGTTACTGATCATAAACCGATGTCGTACTATCCGTCAACTCGTGATGATTTGTACCACCATGAACAGTATTAGCTGTATTATCTACCCAAGTTGAACGATATGGTCAGTATACAGCCGTTTACAACGAATCGACGGGCCGTATGCTATCGAGAATACGGTATGCTATCTGGCCACGTTACCGTAAAAATACGAATGACTGTATTCATCAACCTCAGTGTGGAAGTAAAATAGATTGAACCATAATTATTTAAATCGCTGACAGCATTATTTGCTGTACTATTTGTAAAATTTTGCGTATGAACCAATGCTTGCTTATTTGTTGCCAATTCATTAATAGTATAAATTTTAGCAGTTTAATTTTTTTAATTTCGTCAATCAATCTTTCTAACTGGTGGAATTCTGTAAAAGAAATGTTAAAAAAAGACAAATTATAACGTCAAGGCAACGAACCATTTATTATGAATGTAATCATTAATTATCAAGTGCATCACCGAATATATTTTATCATTCTAATATGAAAAAAGGAATGAATTAAAGAAAAACATTTTAACCTCAAATGAACCACCCAGGTCGAACATTCCGGCCACCGGATCCCGCAGGATACTCCAGGGAATATGCGGGTAAGTCACCATATCCTGCAGGAAAACACGGGACCTCGCTGGAACATGGAAGCAGTATTCCGGTCAAAAATACGGTCGGGCTTTTCCGGCAGGAATTGATCGCAAATCACCGGAAAATTTTTCAACCGGAATACTGCTTCCACAAAATCAACGGAACTACCCGGAACCAGCCGTTTCCAGGTCGGACTGTTCGACCTGGGCACCTGTTCTGATAAGTGAATTGTTCACAAAGATTTCAATTAAATGAATGGGGAGGGGGGAGATGGGAGTTGAGTTTGAATGTGAGAAAAGTCTATTCACAACCACACTCTTTGTGTTTTGCTTTGAACAGTGTGAAGGAACAGAAGAAACGAAACTAAATTCAAAATATAATGTTCAAAGATTACCAAGTTAATTTGAATTCTTAAAACGAATAGAGATTGCTATCTATAGGAAATGTATTTATTTACTCCTGATCAAATCATATAAAACGAACAAGAGGACTAGCAAAGTGTTTTTATTTTTCGGTAATGGCGGGCGTTTCGATTGGTCCACCTTGATAGCCTGGTAAAAATGATGGCTCAGGTCCTCTATGGCCCATATAAACGGCACGACCATCTGATTCGGCCAAAAATGTAACGACATGCGGTGGTGTAAAAATGAAAACATCACCGGGATTTCCTTCGTATACATTTTTTTGTTCGTCCATGACAATAATTTTACCGCTCACGACTGTTTTGACTTCCAAATATTCATAATAGAAAGGAAAATTATTTGGCGACGGACGCATCTCGAAATGGCCCATTGTGAGCGGTTTGTTTTCATTGCTGATGGGAACATCAATTATGCTAGAATTGAGGCCAGCGCACATATAAGTTTCAGCAAGTGGTACCATTTCAAGCGATCCAGCCTTTATTAATTGAATACCAGGTTTTTGTGCTAACGGTTCAGGAATCGTTTGAGCCATGTTCTAAAAAATAGAAACAGAAAATAAAGAATACATTGTGTTCTTTCTAAGAGCTTCTACTCCATACAAAAATTAAATATTTTTAAATGAAGATAGAACAAGAAATTAGAATAAAAAAGAAAAATATACCATGCTAATATTTACTATGCATTGCGTGTATTGATAACACATAACAAAAAAAGTAACTTAGTAGATAAGAGATCTACTATTTTTATCATCCAAAAGAAACCACATATAGGTACAAAGTCTTACTAATCTGACAGTAAGATCTTGGAATTTATCCAATTTATACTTTCATCGATCTGTAAAGCTCTACTCTAGTGTAATAATGTATAAGAATATGAAATCAGTATTTTAACAGAATAGTACTGACACAAGAGACTTTATGTTCATATTCGAAATATTAAGAGTTACAATGAAACTCAATCATCATTGTTCAGGTAAGAAAATTCAAATCACAATCTTTTATTACTACTGTCTTTAAACGATTGAATGTTGATACATTTGCAAGAGTCAAATAGATCTGGCATAAATCAAAATTAGCAAGATTAGCTAGGTATGATTTAAAATTTTGTACGAAACATTATTACTTGCTGGATGCATACAAGAACCACGTTGACAATACAAATCAGTGTACAAGCATAGAACAAAAGATAATGTAAAGCTTTATGCTTTGACTGTATTTCGTATTGATGGTCTCTGTAAGGTTAGTTATATAGTTGATATGCTAACAAAGGTGATTTTTCATTGGATTTGAGTTCTTGTAATTTATTATGCAAACACCATTAGTAGATACAGTGAAAAAAGATCGATTTCAACGAATCTTTATTTATCTGATTTAATTATTAAATTTATTGAATATAAATTCTATCGTACTCTGCATAAATTAGATTGCTTTACTATTGATTCGATAAACATAATAATATTGAAATAAAAAAAATCTCTTTTTTCGTTTATATTTATTCGAAAACAAGATTTAACTATTCAAGATGTAACTGAATGGTGTCTTGATGATCACGTTTTTGTGCTGTTACTAAAGCGGCTTCACCTTTAGTACATAAACGACGATGTTGTTGTTTTAATTTCTTCTGTAAGGTTTGTTTTACTTTTGCTCGTACATAGTCTTTATCGATTGATAATTTGGATAATTTTCTTGATGTTGATGTTACTGATTGAATATCATCCTTATCATTTTCTTCTGGTTCTCCTTTATTATCATCATGAAATGGTTTATATAAACGATTTTCGTTCTCGTTCAATTCATCAACAGTAGGTGATATTAACAGGTGATTGGAAGTAATAATTTCTGTTAATTTATTGATTTCATCATTTTTAGGAATAGATGATGCTGGCTCCTCATCCAGCTCTTCTTCCTCATCTTCGTCTTCTTCTTCCTCTTCTTCTTCAATTGCTTGGTTATCATTATCACCATCCTGTCTTAGACCAATCGTTTCTGATACCTAAATTAGATGAAATAACAAATATGTCAATGGAGGTATATACATTAAAATAGTTAAACACTAAAAGATAGAAATAATTGTTCTTCGTACCAATTTCTTAGGATTTCAATAATTGAAACTTACAGATTTTTATTACTCAACAAAGTTCTCGCTAATACTTTTTAAGGTGTTGCCTGACGCTGCACTAAATAAAACATAGTTAATCTTAATTGGACATGCTTAGATTTGTGCAATTAGTTGAACACAATGGCGATAAATGTTAATTCTTTTTTTCCCAAAAATCTTATCTCGAATAGAAAAAAAAATGAAGTATTACTTGTTCGAATTGTTTTTCTAATTCTTTTGAAAATCCACTTGCTCGTACGTCATTGTCGAGTGAATGCAAACGTCTAAGAAAAAATTGCTTTTTAATCACAGTAAATAAAAACTGGATCATTCATCTTACATAATTTCAGCAAATTTAGGATAGTGATCACTTTCAAAATTAAATCGACGTCGAAAAAAATCTCGAACACATTGAACATCACGATCAAAATAATAATCAGCATTTAAATGCGATATTGAAACCATTTGTGGAAAATCAATCATTGTTATACGACCATCATCATTTATCATTAAATTAAATTCATTAAAATCTGAATGAATAAGTCCGTAGGATGCAAGATTAACTATCATTGACATTAATTCGTCATAAATTTTGCCTGGTTTATCAATGTTCTTGACGTTACATCTATGAAATACGACAAATCAATATACGATATAATTTTTTTTAAAACAAGATTTACTAACAAAGGATAACCATCGATTAATTCCATAACAACACAATGTCGATTGAGGTCAATTGGTTTTGGTACAGGAAATTTATGTTCATATAGAGCCTTGAAAAATCAATAGAGAATAAAAAATTAATCATATTAAAAAAAAGATATACTTTAATGAAAGCGAATTCTTTGAGTGCAGCAAGTCTTGCAAGATATAACCAATTATATCCTTGTCTATGTTTAAGATAATCACGTTTGTTTTTTAACTGTCGAAAGCATGTTCGGCCTAGACTAAACAAAACAAAAGCCATATAAAATATTAAAACGTTTTATTCAAAATATTATTTTTTGTTTTCATTACCGATGTAATTTTAAAATCATTTGTTCATTCTCTTCATTTGCAACAATATAAACATCTACAAAAAGACAAACTCAACTGAATATAATAAAAACAAAATTTATTTTTTCAAACCTGATTCTTTTCCAACACCAATTTGATTGCCGACAGAATTTATAACATCTCTTGAAGCGAGTGCTTTCAGTGCTAAATAATCGTATCCAAGATTGGTTAAACGATAACCTTCATTGTTAGCAGATTTTCTTCTTGCTGTTGCATCATATGCGACTAATTTATGACGAACTAATTCACGTAAAATTTTATGACAACCACCATGTTTAAGTGATGCTATGACACATAGTAATTGTAATGGAACTAATTCATGATTGCGCATGCCCATTTCGATCTAAATCAAAAATTCTTCTGTTAAAATAATTTTTTTTAACTATATTTCTTTATTGAAATTATAATATCTCTAGGATCAGTCAATGTGAAAGGAATTTTTTGTTAATCATATAAATACAAACTTACCGCTGTTAAGACTCGATAATCTTCTCCTGATAAATATCGGATAAGTGAAACATCAAATTTTCCCATGATGATGAATGATGAATTCTTCTTTTTTTTCTAGAAAATGAAAACAAACAGATCTATTATAATAGGATTTTTTTAGTGAGTGTTCCATTTGAAAGATTTTGTACTTTTCATATATGTATATAAATGACGCATCTTTCTCGCTTTTCAACACATTTCGATTGGCTAGAGCGCGACTACCAGAAGTTATCATTTTTCAGTGTTATTTCCAAAGAAATTAAATTCATACTATAAATTTATGTTCTACAAAGTTTGATCTCTGACATACATAATAATCAATTGAAGACATTTTGATGAATATTATATTTATAGAGGGCGTTATATGCCATGAAGCTATGTGTTGAGAATGAGCTCGATTTTAATTAATAGCAAATCGTTTGAAATCTTCATACATTGCATTTTCTTCCACTTCGTCTATCATCCATACTGAGTTAGCGATATCTGATTTAACAAACATGTTTCTCTTATACTGTCTATGTTTGCTCATTTTTCTTTCGGTAAGTAAGATTATCAATGAATTTTTCCTTGTGGACAACTTTCTATATCTTTTAAGATCGTATTATAATAATACAATATCAGTCAATATGATTAGAAAAAAATTAGAAAATTAAGCAAAACAGAGGGTGTGTGTGTGTATCAGTGAAGCACCCACATATATACCCTTACACCCACATCTGTATCATCAAGCTAGTGACTACCATGGGTATCAAAATTCGATGTTCCGCACACCTCTGCTAAGAAAATATCGCAAAATATTGAATCGAGTGTGACAACTGGACTACTTGATCGATTCAGGGTTGGAAAAAACCAACCTGTGATTAATGTTTTAGAATGTTGACAATTGCGGGTCGCATGCCACTTTTCTTGTCTTTTAACGTGTGCGTGTGCGACTGTCAGCATTGATTGCGCACAGTATTTTAAAGTGACACACAATTTCAACATACATTTTGGTTACGGAAAAAACAAGTTCATTATTTGTTCATGGCGACTGCAGACCCAGACAAAGACCAAAAAAATGTACGGATTATTCAATCGACAGATGATCTAGATTTCGATGACTTCACCTTAGTATGGCTGGATGCTCAGCTCGACTCCAACGAGGATTGTCTGGAAACTAAAAAACGTCTAAGAGAAATTCTTAATACTCTATATACTTTTACCGATGTGGAGGCATGTCGAGCATTTCTCGTCAACGGCAATTCCGATAACAATCATTTCTGCGTCATTGTATCTGGAACATTCAGTTTAGATTTGTTAGTCCCTACTGTAGTTGATTTGTCCTCGGTCATTATCGTAACCATATACTGCTTTAATTCATCAAAACATATGGATATCATCGATCAAACACTAGAAAAGAGTATTCATCACAAATTCCTTGGCGTATTTACTGGGTTGGAAGAGCTTCTGACAACACTGAATGGACGAATTTCAATGCTTCGCACTAGTCTTTCAATCGGTAAATCATCCATGTTTAGCAAGAGTAATAGTTCAATGAAAGACTTATCGCAGGAAAATGCGATATTCTTATGGTTTCATTTGCTCATGTATGCTCTCTTTCATTTGCCTCGTAGTAACATGACGTCTATCCCAATGGTGGAATTCTGTCTTGCCTACTATCATGACAATGATGTCAGATTGAAAGAAGTAGAAGAATTTCGCAAAACGTACAGACCGGATCAAGCTCTGAAATGGTACACACGTGATTCATTTGTCTATAGAATAGTTAATCGAGCACTACGGACACAAAACATCGATACTATTTTCGTTTTTGCATCATTTATTGGTGATCTTCATGATCAACTCCGTTCGTTACACCAAGAATTTCTTGACTATGGCGCAGCACCATTGTTAACTGTTTATCGTGGCCAACAAATGCAAATCGATGAAGTTCGAAAAATCGTCAGTAATATCGGCGGTCTTGTTTCAATGAATACTTTCTTTTCGACCAGTTGCGATCGAGCACTCTCGCGTATCCTGGCACAAGCTGGACCAGGGCTTACTTCTGTCCTCTATGAGATTACAATCGATACCAATGTGTCCGCTGCACCGTTCAGTAGTGTCAACGACCATACCAACTTTCAAGGTGAATTAGAAATCTTATTTTCAGTTGATGCTATTTTTCGTGTTGAATCAGCTACTGAAGAGACAGATGAACATGAACAAGTGTGGTTAATTAAGTTGTGTCTTGTTGACGAGCGTACCGAGCAAAAGCTTACAAATTTGATCGATCATTTCAAACGAAAAAGGATTGGTGAAAATAGCACAATACTCACAATTTCTTCTCTACTTGAGTACATGGGCGATGTCAAAGGCGCTAATCGATTCCTTTTACTACTGCATAAGGTATTACCAGAAAATGATCCGCTGCAAGCAATTGTTTATGGTCAAATGGGTTCACTCAACATTTACGATAAAAATTTTCCTGCTGAAATGTTCTTTGAAAACGCAATGAATACTATACGAATCGGCACAATCACTTTTACCAAATAGAGATATGCTTATGGCGACTACATTGACTAATATTGCTTTTCTCTCCATGTGTAATGGTGACTATGAGAAAGCCGGTGAATCTATTGTTCGAGCGATAGAGCTGCAGAAAAATTATTTGTCGATCGACAAAGAAAATGTTCATGAATATACTCTAACAAGTTTTATTAACGCTAGTGCTATTCTTTTCAAGTTAGGTGACGCAAGTAGAGCACTGAAACAGTATGAGATTGTGCTTAGCCTTTGCAACAGTTTCTTACCACCAACTCATCCAATTTTAACTGTTGTACATGAACATTTGGGTGTTGTTCATAGCCATATCGGTAATTCAAGCGAAGCCATACAGCATCATGAACAGTCGCATAAACTTCGAATGCAGATTTATCCAGATGGGCATCAAGAGTTGGCACGCAGCCATGCCAATTTAGGCTGGCGATATGTTGATAGCTGCAATTATGATGCTGCACAGCAGCAGTTTGAATGTGCGCTATCAATGCATGAAAAATTTCAAGCATGGACGAATTCAAACGCTCTAGCAAATACACTCAGCGGGCTTGCCACTGTATCTCGGCGTCAAGGCAAATTAGATGATGCACTCAACTACTTAAAACAGGCATCAAGCATGATCTCATCTAAAGAGCATCCCGATGTCGATCAGATAGATCTACAGATGGGCAGACTTCTTATCGACATGAACAGGCATATTGAAGCGGAAGAAATCTTACACGTGTTCGTGACAAGAGCATCAAGTTGGATAATAAACTAGATGTTGCTGAGGTACAGCTTGTTTTTGGTCAATTGTACTGTCGAATGAAGAAGCTTAATCAAGCACTTCAATGTTTTGATCGTGCCCTTCAAATTCGACAAGAAGTTACACCTACTGCACTACCTGCTATTGCGAAAGTCTTACATGAAATTGCAGCTGTGTATTTCGATCAGCAACAGTATCAAATGGCTCTTGATCATTTGCGCCAGTGTCTGGCTTTTGAGCTAAAGTCATTGCCAAAGACTCATATTGATATAGCTCAGTCCCACAACTCTATTGCATCTGTACTATGGTATCTAAAAGACTACGTTCAAGCATCGCAGGAAGCACAACTTGCTGTGGAAATTGCTTTACATTCTCTGGAAGCGTCTGATCCGTTAGTTATCAGGTTCAAGCAACTGCTAACTTCGATTTCACACTGCTTAAAGTCGGAGAATGAAAAAAAAATGGACGAAAGTAAATCAACGCCACTCAGTTGACTGTTATCTATAAAGGGATGCTATTGTATGTTTTGGTGGTTGCCAACGAGAGAACATAAATTCATAAATGTAAGCGTGAAGCTCAATATATCTGCGTATGTAATTACAAATCTGACTGTGACTGCTGATGAGTGCGTTTTGTTTACATGAGAAATACGTCTCATATGCATTCATGTCGACATTTACACTTCTGATTGAATGAAATAAAAAATAATCAATAAAGAATGTTTACTTTTAACTAATGCTTCTGTAATTAAAATGAAGAGTGTACAATAAAAGCATATCTTTCGCCTATGATTGTGAGAAATAAACAGATTACAACAATGGCACCTCATATTCACTACTTTATGAACGATCCAAAAAGGAGTATATGCAGCCTTGTCAGAAATTGTTAAAAGCGCTTTTATTAGCTTTTTCCTAGTGTTTTATTTTATGAATTCTTCCATAATCGTGAGGGTGTGGGTGCAAATCTTTCATTTACATTGATACCCACACTCACTAAAATATAACTCAAACAATCGTGATATCATTAGTCATGAGATATTTTTATTTCATGTCGGACAAAAGCAGCATGTATGCAAATTAGTGTCTGAAAATATTATTGGTTCTTCAATCTCAAAAAGTAAAATTCGAGTAGGAATTTAAAGAGCATGAAGAGAACGAAATTACTTTTATTCTGTTCTTCTACATTCTTGCGCAATTCATCTATTGAAAGTTAACATATCGACAAGGAAAGAAGAATATTGCACCATCTCTAATGTCATGCAACTTTAATACGATATAAGCGATGAAAAAGAAAGACGAGCCGCGATCGATAGCCAAACACAACTCAATGTTATGAGACTGAAGCATCACATTTGGCCCTTCGGGACCACGGTTGTCGATCAAATTGACACTCGTCGTCTCTTTTTTTTCTTCATTGAAACTAATATTTTATAATATAAAATATCTTCTATTGAGTCAAGACATATAGTTTTGTTTTTTACTCTTAACGTAAAATTTTACTATGAGTCTAAAGCCGTTTGGATGTGTATGTTTTTGAAGTTTAAATAATAATATAGTAGCATATTACAATACTACTGTAATATGATTCATAGCAAGCTAATGTGTATTTCGCATTCAAATTTGTCGTTCATTCGAGTGACAGAAAACATAATCCAAGACCTACTACTTTTCTGTGTTCACTTTTTTTTACGGTGATGGCGTTGATAAACTTTTCTTTATAGTGTAGTATATAATTTTATAAAACATCTTGAATGAAAAAAGGAAAAGAAATAATAGATTTGTAAGCTGGTATATTTCAAACATTTTTAAAAGAATGTTTTTGGCATAAGAAAAGAAAATTTAAAAATCAAACTCGAACGATTTGATTGCTAGAACTTAAAATTCTATACTGTTTGAGATTGTTCGTAAAATTCTGTTATTAAATTACCGAGTTCCGGTGGAACCATTACCACAGTTTTTTTCTTCATACGACGTTGATAACGCTTTTTATGGAATAATCGCTTGTATTTTCGTCTACGTTTTTGCTTACGAGTACTATTTAATAACTGTGTAAACGATAAAACTTGTTTGAAAGACATTAGATCTTGATCATTTTCATCGTCGACTAGTGCCTCTTGTACTTCAATGCATCGCTTTATATATTCTATACCATAATTCATATTATTCATTTGAAAATAAACTTGACTAATCTGATAAAGTGTAGATACTAAATTAGGACTATCATTATTATCGGCAATTATCAAACTTTTTTTGTAATATGATAAAGCTGTTTGAAAATCTTGTTTATCATACAACACGTTTGCTATAGTACCAAGTATGTTTTCTAGTTTAGAATCATTCTCTGTTGATTTCAATTTGTCATACAATTCTAGAGCTATTAACAAATGCTTCAATGAAATTTCTAAATCTGGTTTCTCATAATAAATTTTTCCAATGAATTCGTGTATTGTAGCAAGTTCTATACTGTCTCCAGATTGTTTTAGTATTTCGAAAGCCTCTATAAGGTGTTCGAGTGCTTCATCATAATTATGTTGTTTGAACAACGACTTTCCAATACAGCTAGTAATAGCGCCAATGAGAGTATTATTACTTGGGTCAGTTTTCTTTTTGATTTTTAATGCTTCCGAGTAATGTAACAGACTGTCATTATAATTGTTTTGATCTAAACAGATTGCACCCATATTGATCAAAACGTAGGATATCTTAGGTCAGGATTCGCGTATTTTCCAATACTATTCGCCAATTCATCCGACCAAATGGACCTAACATCGGACCAAGATACAGTTCGACTTGCTCTATCGAATGATATACTTTTGAGTTCTTTGTGATGCTTCTGTTGCCAGGAAATTTCCTAAACAACGCTGGAAACCCTAGGTTTCTGCGAAGAACCCGGCGCCATTCACTCGATTCACTTTTTCAACGCTCCCATACAACTCCTCAAGAAGAACTTGGTGAGATCAACCGAAAGGACCTCTGTCAGACTCAGTTCAGATCTTTTAAAGTGTTTAAACTGAGAAGAAAAATAATTTTCGCATTTTATTAATTAAATGATTATCAAGTTGTGACTTAAATCAATATATTTAATCGAAGAAACACCTCGCTGATAGAATTCTTGTTTAAAATATTTATTCAAGAGTAAATTTGTTTTTACTTTATTCGTATAGCAAAGAGACACAAACTGATTTTGTATGGGAACATAATTTTTGGTCAGTAAAATAAATGAAATGGTCAGTAAAAAAATAGGCAAATAATCAGTGTTAATATTATATGGTCAGTACTAAAACGGTCAGTAATTAATTAAGA
>CAJNYU010004608.1:10544-21708 GCA_905331475.1 Rotaria socialis | reverse complement strand
ATTTTGAGTCGGTACTTTTTGAGCAAAAAAGAACATGCTTTATATACCATTCGACACAGAATATTATTCTGAACAAAACTATGTCTAGAAGTTTTAGTCAGAGTGGAGGATTTCTTGGAAAATGTTAACAATGCCATTTAACGATGGTTATTTTTTGTTAGGTGTAGTAGCCATCGGCGGGCCACCAGAGGGCAATTGGTGGCAATTGCCACACCTGAAAAAATGATTGTTGCACTTAAAAAATTATTAGTGGATACATCGAACGGTGTCGCGACAGCTGGGGGATGAGACGGGGGGGCCCCGATTCAAATATTCAAAAATTGTCTTGCATTATATTTCACAAAATGAAAAGCATAGTAACGTACCTTAAACACAATTTTACAAATTAACCCTAGTGTGGCGAAAAGTCAAACTTAAAAATCCGGAAAAAATTCGAAAAAAATCCCAGAAAAAGCCCTGCAAAAATGCTGAGAAGCTCTGAAAAAGCAGGATAAATCTCGAAAAAACCGAATAAATGAAGAAAAAGTGTAGACAATATGCCAAAAAACTTTCACAATTAGGAAGATCTGGCAGCACTGATTATTCCCCGTCAAGATTTTTGAAAAGTAGAATTTCATAAGTTACCCAGTCCCCAGTTTTCGTTGCTCGCGACACCCCTGGATATGTCTATCTTTTTATATACATATGCCGTACCCAAAACATGGCTTTGTTTTTAAAAAAATCGGTATTATTAATTATTGCCACACCTCCATATGACACGCTGGCCCACCAATATTAGTAGCTATTGTTACCTCATTTTATTGAGACCCGGAGCCATTTTTTACCATTGATAGAACATTCAAAAAGTTCACAAATGATGGTTAAATCACGACCAAAAAAGCTTGCCTACTCCTTTTTAGCACCGAATCCACTGAAATTGAGATGGCAATTCGCGATTTTCTCGACCAAAACACAACATAATTGTAACGTAAACTTCATATTCGGAATCTACGCAAAATGTTACGCCGATTGAGTGGAATAAAATTGCAAAATAAAAATAAAACCTATTTACATGCATTAAGAGGTGAGATTTCGCAAAAAATCGAAACTCCCTATTCTCAATATTTATTCCACCTAATCGGGATAACTTTTTCCGTAGATATCGAATATGAAGTTTATGTTACAATTATGCTGTGTTTTGGTCGAGACAATCGCGAATTACCATGTCAATTTCAGTGGATTCAGTGCTAAGAAGCAGAGGGCAAGCCGTTTTGGTCGTCATTTAACCATCATTTTTGAGCTTTTCGAATGCTCTATCAATGGTCAAAAAAATGACTTCGGGTCTCAATAAAATGAGGTAACAACAGCTACTACACCTAACAGAAAATAACCATCGTTAAATAGCATTGTTAACATTTTCCAAGAAATCCTCCACTCTGACTAAAACTTCTAGACATAGTTTTGTTCAGAATAATATTCTGTGTCGAATGGTATATAAAGCATGTGCTTTTTTGCTCAAAAAGTACCGAC
Organism: Rotaria socialis; assembly: GCA_905331475.1. Lineage (NCBI taxonomy): Eukaryota > Metazoa > Rotifera > Eurotatoria > Philodinida > Philodinidae > Rotaria > Rotaria socialis. Next base: position 20,199 of record CAJNYU010004608.1, on the reverse strand, counting down.
TCAAAATTGAATCACTGCACCTAAAAGCTGCTCACACGAGCAAGGCCGCAGCTGACCTTATGCACATTGGACCAAATCGAAACTTGTAGAAATGATATAGAACGACGCGCTCTGCAGTTTGGCAAATTTTCAGACTGAACCGATGTCCTTTTCGAATTGGACCGAAATGACCCCAAGACGTCCTTCGTCCTTTGTTTGAGTCATGATTATTCTATCTAATCGTTCAAATAAATAATCAAATGTTTTAAAATTCACAATATTCAAATGGGTGTTAAATCAAGTTGAACTTCATAATCTTCATGCTTTCTTCCAAGACGTTGTTTACATGGAAACGCTACCTTTTCATTTGTATCCATATTAATCACTTCAATTTTATCAAGAAACCAATCAGATGACACTGCAGAATTACGATGTTTAATATGTAGTTTTTTTAACTTTCCTACATTCATAAAAATAGAATGAAAAAAATAAATACGAAAAGTTTTCTTACCTAATTCTAAACATTTAAAGATGAATTCATCAACACCACCACGTTGAAATGAACGTTGGCCCGGCTGTTTTAACTGTAAACTACCAGTATTACCAAGAGTACCAAAAATTATAATTGACACATTAGCATCTGTACTGGGACCTGATGTAGAATCAGTATGAACAATAATTTTGTAATTTATTTTACGGCGATGAGGTTGTTGTTCAATAGAATTTTCGTTTCTGGTAGCACAATCAAAAACATCACCTTCATTATTAATAGTAATCCATTTCTGGACTGGAAATTCATATCTAGTTTTTATTTATATGCATGTAAAATAATTTTTTAAAATAATTATTGCTTACTTGATGCCTGCAGATGAATCAGTTATAGTAATATGCGAAACATACCAACTAGCGTCACCATCGTTATATTTTTCAAATGGACGTTCGCGTTTTCCTTGATGACCCACAATAATACGGCGTACTTCACCGAGAGGTTGACACTCGAAGGTAAACGTATCCGGTTGCCCACTATTAATTTTATTGCTACTCATGATATTACATTCAAAAAACAAGTTTCTTACCGTCGTAGAGTTTTATTATCGATTGTATTTTTGAAAAATATTTTCTCTGATCTGTTGTTATTTCCTTCAACAATAATCCAGTCATTTTCTGTTGTTCCAGAATTTGGCTGATCCGACGTAGAAACTTCTATTTTATATGGAATCAGTCCATTCGTTATGTGTGCATGACCTCCAATTACGTAATCTAACTGATTACTGCAAACTAATATCCGTACAATTTGTCCATCATCTTTTTTCGTTGACAACCATTTATTACATGGAAATATATATGTTTGTCCTGCTTTTATATCGTCAACCCGCACATATTCTAAATGCCAAGCACTTTTTAGTACCGATGAATCATCATGCCATATCAGTAATTTATTTAATGGACCTAAATTTAAAATGCTTTCAAATGTAAATATATCTTCATGACCACGTTCAAATTTATTAACGAATGCTGATGAATTTTTTAATGCTAATTGGCCACTATCACCATTTTTACCTAAAAACAGAATTGATCATTGTATATATGCTTTAAGTATTTTCATACCTAAAATCATAATAAACACATTAGCATCACAACTTGCATCGATTAAATTGCTGGTTTTAGTTATTACACGATAAGTTGTTTGATCCATTGATGATTCTATACTTCCCTTTATAAGAATATCAAAATATGGATAGGCTTCATGGGATATCCAATCATTAAACTCAAAAGAATATGTTTCTTCTTTTATATTTTGTTTAATATGTTTAATAAGTTGAATTTTTCCCAAAAACCATCTATTTCGACCTTGTATAGATTTTGGTAAAATTCTCACACGTAATTTAATTGGTTTACCAATATCTTCTAATTCACACTAGACTCAAACACAAAAGATAAAATGTAGTAAAAATAAACAAATTTATAGTATACCTGAAATATATCAATAGCTGATCGTTCGAAATTTCCTTCGCGTTTTTTAAAAATATGTTCTGAAGAAGAACCAGTTGTACCAAATAATTTCAAACTAACATCACAATCACAACCAGCCGTTTGAATGTGCCCTGTGTGAATGTTTACTACATATGGAATTACTAATAAAAAGAAATAATTATTTGATTCAATAAACAAACGATATCTTACATGAACTTAATGATGGATTAATTAAATCTTGTGCTTTAAGTAAACGTTTCGTTCTTCGATCTCCTTTATATTTTGATAACCATTCATTACAAACAAAGTAAAATGTTCGCTCTTGCGCTGGTATTTCAACAATTAGACCATCAAGAAACCAACTATCACCTAGAGTGTCACCATCATGCTGAACTTCAACCATTGCTACGTCACCAATATCAGGTTCCTCCAATAGAAATGTTTCAACATTTCCTGGTTCAAAACGCCGATGTTGCATTACTTCCAATGGTATTAGACGTGTTTTTTGACCTTTAGAACCAATTAAACGAATAGAAACATTTGCTGATGTGCCAGTGCTACCTTGATCACCAGTTAAAACATGTACAAGGTAATTTATGCCTAAAAAAGACATCTCTATTCAGTTCAAACGGACTGCTTGATTACCTTTCGCATCGTATAACATATTTCCAAATCCACTATCAGGTGAAAATTCTCGAATCGTCTCTTTACCAACTTGATCTTTTCCAAACCATTGCTGACAAATAAAACAATATTCTTCCACGTTTGGATCAGATTTTCTGTCTCTTGTATAAAATGGTTCACTTAAATATTGTTGAATAAGGACCTAAATAAAAATATTCTTTAAGCGCAAAAAAACACAAAGAAATAAAATCTTACTTTTTCCAGATACCATGCTGAAGGTATTTTTTCTGAGTTATGACGAATTCGAATTTTTTCAATTTTTCCTACGTTTGGAGCTTCAATTACAAATTTATCAATCTTAATAACAATTAGTTCTTAAAAATGAAAAAGAAATAGAGAACGGTTTCTACCGAGTTTCTTTCAAATGTATCGAACTTATTTTCCAGAAGAATTTCATCGGTTTTACCACGTAAACCATATATTTGAATCAATATTTTCGCATTAGTAGTGGCGCCTACTTTGTCACCAGTAAAAACGGTTATTTCATAAGGGATAACTATAAAAATAGAGAATATTTATTATTTTAGTGATAATTAAATAATTAATTAATCGTTTGAATATTTACTTGTTTTTATTATTTCAGTTGGTTTAAAATCATGCTCGACTCCGTCGTCACCTAATCTTGTATCCAACCAACGATGACAGGCGAATCTATTGGAATACAGAATATACATGAAATAAATAAATCGTTTGAATGAAGAATTCTGCGATAAAATATGCCGATTAAATTAGATAATAGACACTACTGATGAGAAATTCACTCAGATAGGTGGCAGTAAATTTTAATTTTTGAAAATATGTCAAAGTTGCATGAACTTTTACAAGTGTAGTTTCCACGAAGGAGGCAACGAAATTCAATGAATATCACTAGATAATATGAATAGTTCTAGTTTAAAAATAGTGAAAGTACTGAAAGTCATGTATAAGATTTTCGAACAAAATAATACTGCATATCATTTTGAATCGAGTTTTTAACCGTTTCTTTCTCTCCCGCTAGCTTATGACAGCGATGTATTATTAATATTTTTCGGTAGCAATGAGAAATTGCGTTATAACGTAGTATTTTAGCAACTAAGAAATTCCTACAATACAAGCATTGTCTTTATCAAAACAAATTGAATAAATGTGTAATTATAAAATACATTCTCAGGTTGTCACATTTTTCCGCAATCCTCACGTTAACAGTGAACACACGAAACAAATCAAAATGATTATCCATTTAGTTGACGAACCATTACCTATGGACTACCATTATTACACAGCAGCAATGAAAGAGGTTAGGTCACAGAACAGAGGTCGTGCTTCTCACATTTTAGCTTCACAAAGGATTGTTATAAATGTGAAAAAGAAAACATGATCAATATAAATTTTATATAAAAGGAAATCTAATCATTGATCATTTTCATTCGAGACTTATTACATTCGCTGGCACTTAGATAACTGTGTCTACCATAAGAGGAGCATAGTTTCCACGCGTATTTATGAGGAGATCGAACGATTTTCCTATTGCCATTATAAGTGTCATCATGCTTAGCAAATGGTTTGAAAATGTTTTGTTCAGTAAATTTTCAAAGTAATCATAAATGTTCTTGATTATGCTGCTTCTTAGAATAAAAATATCCAAAGTTGAAAATTTTGAAATGCTGAGGGTTGATGTCGTCAAATTATCAGAAAATCTCTCATGATGGTATCATAAAAGAGAAAGACATACGAATTTTTTCTCGCTATCAACATGCTTTCAATGGGATTCGTATCTATCAACAAGTATATTATACAAAAATTGATTTCGTATACAATTGATATATCGTGTTTAGCTGGCCTCCTTTCTCTCTGAACTTTCTCGAAAAAAGCAGAACAAATCTAATGAGGCTTTCACTATGCACGCGTCTCTTGAAATACGGTAAAAATTGTAATTGACTCAAATCGTCTAGATATTTTTGCCAAACTGTTTGAGTAGTTTAGCACGAAAACTTCCCTTAAATCTTTTAGCATCCTCTCCCAACAAAGATTCAAGCGATGTTCTGTAACAAATAGAAACAAACATGGATGTATAGATTTTTTTGCTTTGATAAATATTGCATCCAAGGTACAACGGATGCAGAATGCTGAAACCGTTATACAAAAATCGTCAAAAAAAAGATTTTTTCCCCGAATGATACAGAGATTGCTATTTTGGCTTTTTGTGTACCTAAATCAAGGATTCCGAAGAAAGAATACTGTAGAAACCCCTCGAAAATATGTAGAAAATTGCTAGAAGGCAAAAGCAGTATTCCGGCCGGTTTCTGTCGGAAAGTATAGGAAGTCGGCCGGAGCCAGTCCCTACGTTTCGAAATGGAAAAACACGGAAAAAACTTAATGCGTATGACCAAGAGAAAAACTTATCTAACTATTTTATCGGATTTATCATTTCTGATTAGTAAACTATTGCTATGTTAAAAATAGCAGATATGTCAAACTTGAAACTTGAATTCAATTGAAAATTTAAATTTTCAGCTTTCAAATTTTAAGCCTATAGCATGCTGAAGAATCGTGGCTCACACATATATTACTATCAATTGAAAGTAGAAAATTTACATTTTCAATTGAATTTTAGTTTCAAGTTTGACGATACTACTGGTATACTCATAGAACATTAAAATCTGTATAAAATGAATTTTACCTATATATTTCTCGACGATGTGGTACATCTATTTCAATCCAATCAAGAAACCATCCTTTACCAGATATTTTTCCATTGTGTCCAATTCGTATGTGTTCAATCTATTTATAATATTCAACCTAGCTTAGCAAAAAAAACTAACAAACTTTGCCAAGATCACGATATTGAAAAGTAAAACCAGCGAATTGTCCAGGTTGAGATGTACGAATTGAATTATTAACAGATGTATATTGCATTTTATCTGTTTCAGCTTTCTCACCAAATATTTGTAAATGTATATCAGCAGTAGTACCAGCTTGCAAATCATCACCAGTTTTTATTTTTACATGATATGTTGTATTATGTAAATCTGTTGCTAGTGTGAGCTCACGAACGATCTGTCCGTCATCTTCATTCACAGCAAGCCATCTAAAATAATTAATATTTTTCTTTATTCAGATAATGTAATTTTGTTGAATACCTATCACAGATAAATGTTAATGGTCCGTAACTTTGATCTTCTTGATAGATAACAACTTTATCTAAGTACCAGCTTGGATTTGCTCCTATTTGGCGATAAGATCAATAAATAAAAGAACGCATCCTTTTCTTAATTTATCTAACCAGTGTTATCATGACCGATTCGAATTTTTCGTATTTTGTTTAATAAAACAGCGTCAATAATAAATCTATCAACCTAAACAAAGAAATTTTATTTGGATGTTTGCAAAATTTTATTTACTTGTTCTCTTTCAAATTTATTTTTATTTTGTAATGAATACTCCAATGGGCGTGCTAGAAAAAAATCACTCTTATTATAAGCTTATTGAAATCGAATCTGCAATATTACCTCCTGTATCACCCAATTCGCCATATATATTAATAAAAGCATTTGCATCAGTTCCAGCTTTAGGTTTATTTCCAGTAAATATATCAACTATATATGTAACAATTGGCAAAGGTTTTGGTATGCCTGGGCCTTGTGCTGGTAATTCTCGAATGATTTGTTTGTCATCCTCTATTTTCGATAACCATCTACCACAAAAGAATCGATAGTGTTCTTTTGTTTTAAGGTTTTCCATTTCGATCTAACAATTCCATAAGATAAAAAAGTATAATAAAAGTTCTTTTCCCTCATACTCTATCAAGATGCCATGAATGAGATGAATGTTTGCTGTTAAGACTGGCACGTAATTTATATGGTATACCAACATCATTTATATCAACTTTAAATTGATCACAATGACCTTGCTGTAATGCATCTGAATTTCGTTCTAATTTAATATTTGCTGATTTCCCACCATGGCCATAAAGAACAAGAATAACTTGCGCATTTGTACCAGCCCCTTTCTTATCACTTGTGTGTACCCATACGTACCATGGAACAGCTACATAGACGAATAGAATTAGATGAAAAATACTCTATAGTTTATTTACCTGGTGGATAAGTTTTGCGTAATGATAAATCTTCTTTTAATCGACGCTCAATACGTCTATCACCTTCATAGTCAGCTAACCAATTATTGCATGGAAATGTTTGCTTAATACCGGTACTTGGACAATCAACAACAACCTGAAATAGTTAATGGTTTATTTCCAATGTTTATTGTACAATACATGCCTGCTATTTTATATTGTGCAGTACGAAAAAACGAGCTCATACATCGAATATTTATTAGAAAAAAACCACATGAATGCAGTCTCAGTTATCATTGAGAATAACAAATAGAATTTAGAAAATCTCAAAGTCAACAGAAATAGTCTTATTCATCAGTTTTTATTTTCTCGCTGATAGCCTTCGCTCGAATATCACTAATCGGCCATCGAGTCTACATGTTAGGTGTTTTGCAGTGATCCTTATATTTTTATCCACAGTTAATTTTTTTCATCAGAAATTTTGCTCATCATTTTTGCTTTCTATTAAAATTACGAAGATTAAAAATGTGAAATATGATATTGTCACTACACCTCGTTTGTCACAATATCTGATGAGCAATTAATTATTAATTTAACTAATAAAATAACCTGTCGTACCCTGTGGAGGACAAGATTAAGATTTCTGTCCTATGTATTTCAAAAATCGTTTCAGATAGTCTTCACAAAACGAATTTGATAAGAATTGAATTAGATGTGCAAACATCATTCATACAGGAAAAAAGGGTAGATACCAGAGATTCAAACAGGCTTACTTTTCCTAGGCCTGGTCTGGCTCTTGAGCCCTATAATTATCTTTTTCATAATAATATGAGAATAAAAATTGAGTTAAAAGTAGTAAATTGTCATAATAAAAAGACAAGGAAGTCATGGATACCAAAATAGCATGATTTAGCAAAAGATTGATTGACATAATGTAATACGTAACTGTTGAGTAAATACAACAAAGATAAAATTAGCATTTAGAAAAAACTCGTTTTTTATGCAAAAATCATTGCAATGAATTTGATGCACTAGTTTAAACAGGATATGTTAAGCACGGCTAATAACTTACAACAACAGATAGATAAGCTAACTACATAAATGCAGAATCAGCAATGCAGTAACAATCTATTACTAGTCATGATTATGTTAAGTCAAACTGATAAAATATCATTTCTCATCTTGCAGCGCAAAAATCCTTCGTATTACAATTGTATACTAACATTTCCATCTCAAAAAATGAAGTTGTTTTATTGAAAATTTGGAAATAATGATAAACATGGGACCTGCCTAGTTTAAACAGGCAGACAGTCTTGATGGTCTTTTTGAACCTCTGATATGCATCATCCTCAAATAGCTTTTCTCATGGATTAGAGTGTGGCTTCAAGTAAGTAAAATACTCACAAAAGCAATTTTTCAAAAATTTCTACATTAAAAATTGCTAAAATGCGCGTCAAACTATAAACTACGCATTGACATGTAAGTTCTTCGTTTTGGAGAATAGCTTCGATGACTTAACTCAACATTAACATAGTTTTGAAAAGCAATTTTTTCAAATGTTAATTCATTTTTATCTTTCTATGAAATGTTATCTTGTCAACAGATATTTTTAAAATACAATGCACCCCTAAAAACACTTCATTTGTATATTAATCACTAGATTAGGTCATTCTGGAAAAATTCTTGAGAATAGGTCGCATACTTTTAGTTTTGCTGATGGAAATTTTGATGCGTCTCATAAGATAAGTAAGCTCACATTTAGATACATCTAAAAATTTTCCACTTAAAATTTTCTTAGAGAAACATAATTTCACAGCATACATTTCTGAAAATATCAAAGCGAACGAACAGCTATGATATAACATTTTGGCACTATTACGCACGTAACTTTTCCAATGATTCAGAGAGTAATTCATCACCCGCCAAAAGCATGAAGTGGCTTTCAACAAATAACTTGCAAAGAGATTACTGCTTCCCTTGCCAATCATGAACAGTTTTTATAATCCTTACTGTTCACTCACTTCCCTACGTATATCAACTTTTGCATTCATCTTGTACCTAAGATATCATCCAACAATCAAGATATACCTTTTCAAGATACCATCCACGTCTAACACCAGTATTATTGTGTCGTATATCCAGTGCCGTTAACGCACTTAGCTCTTTCGGAGCGTTAATTGTAAATTTATCCACTGAGTTATTTTCAAATTTCCCATCACTCAAAATAATTTGCTCTGAGGACGAATCTTTTCCATGCATCACTACAGAAACTATTGCATCTGTACCCGCATTTTTTTTATCGCCAGTAAACACAGATATATAATAGCAGACACCTAAAACGAATAAATCAAAGGCATATATTATCTTTCTACACTCTAAAAAAATCGGTACTCTACCGAACCTTAATAGTTCCGCATTTCTCCACCGAACGATTTTAAGTTCCGTAGAGTGAAAAACGTTCCGTGGTCTCCTTTCAGAACTATTTTAAGTTCAGCAGATTTCATCAGGTTTCGCAATTTTGCGCCTGAACTCTTCGAAGGTTCCGTAAAGTGGTTTGTGGTTTCGTACCGCATGTACAAATCCACTGATAGTTTTGGGAAATGGCAGAAGGTTTCGTTATATACCCACTGAACCACTGTTGGCTTCGTGGACGAACCCAAGGTTTCGTATTATTTATGCGGAACTTATCGACACTTTCTGGTCGCCATTAAGGTTTAGTAATATGTCCACAAAACCATTGCTGGTTCCGTAAACTGTAAAAAGGTTTGGAATATTTTCTGGAATACAATTAATGGTTTCGTAGAACATTCGAGGGTTTCGTACTTTTTGAGCTGAACGATTCTCACTTTACTATCCATGTCAAAGTTTCGTATATTTTGTACCAAACCACTGAAAGTTTCGTAGATACTCTCGAGGTTTGGAATCTTTTCCACAAACCGACTCATATTTTTGTTCACGATCCCA
>CAJNYU010004608.1:0-10497 GCA_905331475.1 Rotaria socialis | reverse complement strand
ACTTTTGATTCATTTGATGTATACCGTACTCGGGTTTTGAGAAATACTCGAATAGTGTGCATACCGCGGGCGGCAGCAGAGGGTTAAATGATATTTTTAACGGAACCTTTGTCGGGTACGAAACCTTTTTTTGAATGATTTCTAAAAGGTTTTGTACGAAACCATTACTACGAAACCCTTTTTTTGAATTTTCGTGAAGGGGGTTGATACGAAACATCACTTTTACAAAACAAAAAAGGATCTGACGGTGTACCGAGGATAAGAACCTTTTTTAGGTTCTGTAAAAAACCTATTTTTTTAGAGTGTAGCTTAAAATTTGTTAAAATAAAGTTTTCTATCCGGTTATCTATAAGCGAAAGATGAAAGCAGACGATTCCGTCTAATTCTTTCCATTTTTATGATAAAGTCAACTTACCATCTGCGAGTTCTTTTTCCGCAAGCATTGCTCCTTTCGGAAGAAGGTACCGAGCTATTTGTTTATCATCTTCGTCTTTAGCCAGCCAGCGGTTACATGNAGTTTTCTATCCGGTTATCTATAAGCGAAAGATGAAAGCAGACGATTCCGTCTAATTCTTTCCATTTTTATGATAAAGTCAACTTACCATCTGCGAGTTCTTTTTCCGCAAACATTGCTCCTTTCGGAAGAAGGTACCGAGCTATTTGTTTATCATCTTCGTCTTTAGCCAGCCAGCGGTTACATGGAAATTCATAAGTACGATGATCCTGTGTGTCCTCAATCAGTATCCGATCAAGGAACCAACCTGATGAGAGACCTTTGTTATTATGCTCAATCAGAATCTTATTGATTTCACCAACCGCCGGACATTCAACTGTGAATTCGTCTTTCCTAAACGTAGAAGTTTACTGCTGCTAGAAAATACACGGATGCGCTTACTTTCCAGCTTCGAAAGCATCTGTTTTGTTATCAAGTTTAGTCTGACCGGTCTGTCCTTGATTGCCGAAAAGAGTAATGAATACATCAGCATCGGTTCCAGCACCACTTTTGTTTCCGGTGAAAACTGTCACTTTGTATAGATTGTTTCTTACTTTTTGTCTTGGCACAAGATAACGAGCTATTTGTTTATCATCTTCGTCTTTAGCCAGCCAGCGGTTACATGGAAACTCATAAGTACGATGATCCTGTGTGTCCTCAATCAGTATCCGATCAAGGAACCAACCTGATGAGAGACCTTTGTTATTATGCGCAATGAGAATTTGATTTAATTCGCCGATGTTTTGACATTCAATGGTGAACTCATCTTTTCTATAACACAAATTCGTAGGGTGTCGGGAAAATGTCAGAGAGCTTACTTTCCAGCTTCGAAATTATTTTCTTGATTGGCAAGTTTTGTTGGTCCTGTTTCACCTAACTTCCCATAAAGTGTGATGAATACGTCGGAATCGGTTCCAGCACCACTTTTGTTTCCGGTGAAAACTGTCACTTTGTATAGATTGTTTCTTACTTTTTGTCTTGGCACAAGATAACGAGCTATTTGTTTATCATCTTCGTCTTTAGCCAGCCAGCGGTTACATGGAAACTCATAAGTACGATGATCCTGTGTGTCCTCAATCAGTATCCGATCAAGGAACCAACCTGATGAGAGACCTTTGTTATTATGCGCAATGAGAATTTGATTTAATTCGCCGATGTTTTGACATTCAATGGTGAACTCATCTTTTCTATAACACAAATTCGTAGGGTGTCGGGAAAATGTCAGAGAGCTTACTTTCCAGCTTCGAAATTATTTTCTTGATTGGCAAGTTTTGTTGGTCCTGTTTCACCTAACTTCCCATAAAGTGTGATGAATACGTCGGAATCGGTACCAGCACCTGATTTGTTTCCTGTATAAACTGTTATTTTGTAATAATTACCTATAAATAAACGGAAACAGATTTGCCCAATGAAACAGTTTAAATTGGTTCCATACTTTTTTGTGTCGTGCTCTGTTGCTTATGCAATGTAAGGTCGCGAGATATTTCTCGATCCCCTTCATCTTTAGCTAACCATTGATTACATGTTGCTACGTATTGTGTTTTTGGTTCAAAAAGATCTGTGACAACAATCTTCAATAAAGAAATACGAATATAGTCGCCTATTGAAAAATTTAGAAATTCGCATCTATACTTTATCAAGGAACCATCCTGATGATTGGCCACTGTTATCATGTTCAATGTGAAGTTTCATCAACTCACCAATATAATCCCCGTTTACGCGGAATTTATCTACTTGCTTGCGTTCAAATGGATCCTTATTGTTAGAATTTTTCAAAGGAATTTTTCCGGTTTGTTTTCCATTTTTGCCAAATAGTGTTATACTAACATTACTGTCCGTGCCGGCTCCTCTTTTATCACCGGTATATACTAGTATTTCGTACGAAGTCACTAAAGAATAAATAATAGCATTGTTTTGAATGAAATGATTTGTTTTAGCATTGTAAACGAAAGTAAAACGGATTAAGAAATTTGTTTTTCTTTCTCTACTCGAAAGTTTCTTTCTTATCAGCCACTGAGTATTGAATGATTTCAAGTGAAAAAATGAAAGCGTTACGGTTCTTACCAATAAAGATTAGCGGTATAGGCGACTGATTGTATTAAATTATCGTGAGAACATCGTTGCGATTAAAGCCGTGTTCGATGACTACTCTTTCAATGATAATTTCGCTATCGTTTAGATTCATCTCAAGAGGAAAACGTAGTTATATAATTCAAAATTAAGGAAGCATCAATAATAAGAAAACAAGCACCAGACCATTTGAAAAATTAGCAACAACACAATCGAAAAGCCACGATATATGGAGGCATAATTCCTTTTTTTATATATTGGCTCAGAAAACTTCGTTTACGATGTGTCTTGCACTCAACAACGACAAGCACTAACTGTAGCTCTGCGCATTCTTGAGGGTTTCTGTCTGAAAACATAAGAAATCAATTTATCATTGTAATAGGTACACTTTCCTCGATTAGGAATATTATTGTTGTCACATGATTGCATTTAGTTGAGATTCATCAGTTATTTTCTGTCGATTTCTGCTAGTGTATTATCTATCGAATCGTTTTCTATGAAAGCAATAGCTTTTTACAAAAATTGAGAATTAGAATTTATTTCTAAGCCAGTGAGATCTGCGACTAGAACTATCACTGTCCGTTTATATTAAGATCATAAATTGTGAATCATATGTGCTTCTATTTTTCTTCTGCGTATTTATGCTCGGCGTCTGAAAATACAAAGACATGGTTTCACTTCTCTCGTATAATATATATCATCGCATGTACAATTGAATTGATTCCTATTCAACACCGTCTAGAAAATGTTTTTAGCCATACCTAACAGGGACTACGCGTATTTGTGGGAAAATTAGATACCACCAATAAATGCTTGCACATACTGTTACTCAGACTATCTGAAGTAAAGCAGTAATTTGAATAGTTGTCGCACCTATCTGTTACTCGTTACATAATTTTGTTGATGGTAATCTAATCGCGAAGCATCTCGTGAATAACACGTTTTTTTGCATGTCAAAGTCAGACTTCTGATTGCTGTTTATCAGAGTTCCAAACATTCCACATCGGGTGCGGACTCGACAATCTCTGCTGAACTGATACAAATCTATTTTTAAGCAAAGTCACATTTATACCCAGGACAGTTCAGTTCACAGAGCTGACAATACCAAGCAGGGTTGAAAAATATTCTTACTATATGTTCAGCCAATTTAATGATTCTTGAACGTGAGCCGAATGTTTTTGCAGATAACAGTTGTGCGTTTGTCGGAAATGCTTCAATTCTCTTAAGTGAAAGTCTCACCGTACAAGAGAAACGTTGGTATGTGTGAATATAGATAAGATGCAGTGCTTCCGCTGAGAAGTTATAACTCTCGTAATAAACAATCTAAAACAAATCATGAATTAGATGAATGGATACTTTGTCTTTCTTCTTCGGATGCTTTGATATGCCTCGTCATGAAGCCAGTCTTTGGTATAGTACAATTATGCAAAACATTTGAATACGGAAAACAATGTATTTAATCTATTCGTTTATCAGTCCCGATAACCTGCTGTGATTAGTATCTGTCGAAAGGAACGTACGACAACATTACATGCGAATTGATGAATCGAAACTTATGTAGCAGAACACGCTCATTTATAATATTTTAAAACCCATAATGTATCATATTTGCATCGCATATGAAGTTCTCTAACAGTTTCTTAATTAAAAGTAGGATCCAAATATGAAAATAATTTCATTTGTGTCTTTGAAATAAAAAAGAAGTTCAACAATTTTTTTATTTTGGCGCACGTTGAAATACAGTTTAAGACACAGTAGAAATTTGGATCGATACTGCACTCCCGTATGATTATTTTTTTTCTGCACGCAAATGAAGCATTTATACGATTTCTGAAAAACGTGTGATAGATATATATTTTGATTGAAAACTTTACGTAGCGTAATTTGATGAGTACAGTTGAGCACTTAAAAAGGTTTAGACTATTAAGAAATCTCATTCTTTACACGTGTCTTGGCGCTGGCTCCTGTCGACGAAGATCTTTTATCAGTTCTTAGCAATTTTTCTCATCTATCTCATGCTCTTTCTTGTATTCTATTGAAATATTTGCTATTTTTTCAGTGTCTAGTCGGAGAGATGCCACTAGTGCATGTCCGTCGCTCTTGATAGATGCGCATAATTCAGCATGGGCTCCATATACGTTGACGTGACAACCATAAGACTTTTGACTACCGAGGGAGCACTTCCAAGTGACATCAATCATTCGGACTCATACTTTGCTCTTAAGTAAGATCTATGGAAAATAGAAAAGATCTAATGGAACGAAATCGTACAGGCCTTTTCTGTTCTCAATGAATCTTACTTATGAACAAAGGATGAAACAGAGTGGTTGATATCACTGGAGAATGCTACATTGTGAGACAGAAAGTTAGATATTACTTCATTAGAATTATAAGAATGTATATTTTGTTGCTGCTCAAGAATATTTGGGATACACTAAAATGTGTAATATCAACTTTTTCTTCAATTCATTATTGTCGACTATTATTAGCTCTAGTAATAATAAACTGCTATTAAGACACTTATTCAACGTCTCTCAATTTACGACATGTGCTCAGTTGTCAATAAGTGAGTCATTACAATCTCATGAAAGCCCGCCTTTCTCTTTATTGTAGCATATACAAGGGATGCTCCACATGCTGTGAAATAATCTTAGAATTCCTATCTTTTGCATTTAACAAAATTAATCTTCAAATACATTGTACATTGGGTAAAAACTAGAATCATTATTACCATGTAATCGTTTTTCAGTTTGTTCATCATCTTTTTCGATCTTTTCAAGAAAAATGTAAATTTTAAAATAAGAGACAGTTAAGTGCAGTTTCCATTTCCGTTCTCAGAAATCAAGAATCTAAGTGGCCCGAAACCTGGGCAACAGTAATATACAGTACTACTTGTTCATTCAATTTGATGAATAAAACATGCTTCATAGTTGTTCATGAGCTTCTTTTTTTGCTAAGTATATTCTGATTTTTTATCTGACTGTTACCAGAAAATATATTTTTTCGATGAAAATAGCTACTTTCTCATTTGATCATATATAAGTACTCACCGACCAAATTTCAAAATTGCTTAAAAACGTCGAATTTTCGATGCTGCAACATTGAATAAATACAGGATTACCGGCTTAGCATTAGTATTAATAAAATGTTAATGCTTTTTCTTATTACAATTACATAAACATTAAACTAACGGTAATATTTAAATTTTCTCCAGATAGAAGAAAAGTATTCTGTTATAGCAAGGGGTGGCATTTTAACTTAAGTCGCTTAAAATTACGTGGTTAATATAACAACTATTTAATTAAATTTTTGATTTCATATCTGACACTTTTAGTACAACAGCTAACGAGAGTTTCATAGATAACTGTTTTCATGTTCTATAATTTTATGAGAACTATATGGGATAGTCTCTATGAATATTTTAATTTCGGCGTGTAGTAATGCTTAATATACTAATAATACTAATAGCATTGTTTATCAGTAGGTATAAACCATTCCTGTCATACTGAGTGCCCCATTCAACTTCGTTTTAAGCAGATGTCGTACTTAAGTTATACTTTCAAAAGTTTAAATAAAAGTAGCCCACTTTAATACTTCAATTTTAAAAAAGCAAAATAAGGATATGCTGCCTACTAGTCGTTTGAACAATCGCGCGAAGAGCAATGGTCGGCATTTACACAGAAAAATTTCGTACAACGCTATTCAGAAATCTCTGTCGCTACTAGAAATTCATAAAAACTTCCTCTGCTTCATCCTTCAACAACAGAAAGGCTTTTTGAGAAAGTAACCAAATCTCATTGGATTTAACCAAAAAATAGCAAAGTAGAAGAATTCGAATTGACTAATAAAGTTTCGAAATCTTAGAATCGATTTTCTGTCAAGAAAGTATTTTCGAAAAAAGAATGGAATTTTACAAGATCTAACCGAAGATAAATAATAAGGGTTACATAGCCATACTCTCACATCGATTTCACAGGATCATTGGATATCTGTGTACTGTATAAATTTTCATCGTTACGTGAGGTACATCGTCATTTGGAGACACAAATTAGAGCGGTGGCCAAGAGCACGAAGACTGTTGAAGTCGCCCGTGACAGGTATATATGAGTGAGAGTAATCGAACTTAAGGCACAACAGCACTTTTCTGCTCACACCCGATACCTATACTGAAGCCTAAGCCACCGCACTACACAGATCCACTCACAACTGCATCCGGACCGTGGCCTACCTATTCAAAGACACACCCAGCATAAGAAAATAAAGAAAATAATGATACAAAAGCTTAAGTTAAATATTTTTTCTTATTAACTACTAGCATCGGAACACTCGATGTTGTTGAAAAATGTAAATACCAAAAGAAAACATAGTTAAAAAACTTTGTCAACGCCCTGCTTCTGCACTCATCAATACTTTTCCGTTATCTCTAACAAAAAATTATTTCTTCTTCATGAGAAAAGGCTTCCTATTTTTAATTCATCTCACTTTTCAAGTAATAAAAGCTTTTATTACATTTATCTTTATTGCATGAAAACAGACTTTTTATTGTCAATCATTACTTAGTAGACAAATCAATAAAGATAAGCCAAAGAGTCTCATTTGAAACTCCTGCTATGAGATTCAAATCAAAATCAAGTAGTTATAAAAAAAAGTACATATAGAATTTATTTTGTTTGTCTATGTGAGAGGATGTATTTATAAGAAACAATTAAAATCAGAGCCTTCAGCATGCAGATTTCTATTCATTGTGGGAATAATAGATGAGGAGGTACCCACTTGTCTCAATAGGTAAACACCTACAAAAAAGGGTGTGAGATCCACACTCCTACTGAAAAAGAACGCTATCAGTATTGCTAGTATTAAGCATTACTATATGCCGAAATTTAAAACATTTATATAGATTCTTCTACATGGTTGTCATAAAATTGTAGAAAACTTTCGTAGAGCGATCTAAAAAGCACTATGACAAAACCTCGCATGAAACTCTTGCTAGCTGCTGAACTGAAACTGTCAGATATTAAATCAAAATGACATAAAATACTTTCTATATCAACCACTTAATCACTTAATTTTAAATTAAGTTTAAGTGTTACCCCTAATCATTGAAGAACATTTTTCTTCTCCTTTGGGGACATGTAAGTGTTACCATTAGACGTTTATCTAATACTAATAGACAAATAATAAATTAAAGTTTTTACTCGTAATAGGAAAGCATTAATATTTTATTAGAACTAATCGACGTGGCCAAGCATCGGTCACTCTTCAATGGGAAAAGTTTGAAATTGTTTTTTCAATTTAGGAAAGATTCAAAATACATCAATTAACTCAGTTTTTCGAGCTGATCACGGATCTCTGCTCAAGAATACTTTACAGTTACATTTACAAGATGAGAATTTAAGTTTAAAAAAAGATTTCTGCTTTAAATTTGATTTTCTGACCTATGAATCTTTTCAGAAATTCTGAAAACTACCTCATCACATAGAGAATCAAATTCTCTAAAAAATCGATTCTTTCCTCTTGTGTATGGTTGAAAGTCTTTTTTTCGATTTTCTGAAAAATACGTTAGGTTGCTCTGTTGTGAGTAGTTTTATGGTCAAATAATCGAATTTCAAAACGCAAATTTTAGGGACACGAGGCTGAGGGCAACTCAAATTACTTATCGATGCGCAAACCGTAGCTTTTTAGTAACACTGTCACTAAATAACAAAATGAAATTCCACAACGCGTGGCCCTGATGTATGACTAAGTCAGCATGATCAATACATATACATATATGATTCTCTTTGAAGATAGTATGATTATTATTTCATTTCTTTCATATAAATCATTTTATTTCTGTTCTCTTTCTATTCAATAAAATGGTATTGACTTGACCTGTTTTTCGAACTTGTTATGCAGTTTCAAAATACGGGATACAACTGAATATGCTTCGGTACAATTAATTACTATTTTAGTCACATTTTGAAGTTTAATAGCTGAATACTTACTGGCAAATGCTTAACGACAGGTATTTACATCTTATAAAATTTTACTTTACAACAAATTCAAAGCAGAATCATCATGATAGAAGACTTTGGCAGCACATAGTCAGGCGAACGAAAAAATTCGACGTTTTTAGGGGTAGGAACATCGGATTTTGCAATACTTGCCTATATGAGTAATATGAAATAACTCGAAAAAGACAATTTCTATATTATTACTACAGCTATTAGTCTCCAAGAACAAAGTGTGGCGTTACATATGTAAAAAAAAGCAAAACAACATACTGTGGTTATTTATGAGATCAGATCACCGCAAATGATTGTACGATTTTAACTGCTTTAGTAATCGTATACTCAGCCTATTTAATTCTTAAATTCTCTCATTTGCGCTGAAAAAACCAAAGCGGACGAATGTTTACGACTTCTGCGCATAAACCAAAAAGGAAAATAAGCAGAGTAATTTTGATTTTTTTTTCTATCAAAACAAATTTTAAGAGAGCAAAATGTATGCATGGATTGGTTTTTTTCACGACAGTATGAAAAGAAAAAAAATTTGAATTCAGAGAATGTTAAAAAGCATTTACTAGTATAAAGAAATATATGAATGGCGACTATTTAAAATTTCACTATGAAATTTACCTCACAGTTTGCAACTAGTCAGTCATATTGGATGAAGATTTGATTGTTAGGGTGTAGGTATGGGTGGAATATTTCACGCAAACTTCAAAAGACACTGACTAGAAGATCTTAATAAAATATTTCAATATATGTTGTCCTGCGCTTGAGTCAGCTGAAATAAATGCAAAATATAGATGATGTGATAAATTCAATAGTGACTAAAAGAACAATGCGGCATATTTCTCAACGATGCTGTATGTTTTATTTCTTAATACGCATGCAAACACTCACCAAGTCTGTTCCATAGAAAAAGAGACGAGCAAATAGAAATTCGAATAAGAAGGTCGATTATGTTTAAAAAGGGAGTAATATAATAGATAAAGGATAAATAATAGTAAAAGAATTTTCAAGAGTATGCAACTTTAGCTCGATCAAGGCTTATCGAAATTCGATAACAAAAACGAGAATTTGGTGTTCTTCATCAGTAATGATTTTATAGACGTGAGATTAATTGCCCAGTAGCTGAAAAAAGTTAATGATATGAAAAGTAACAAAAGAATTAATTTTTCACGATAGTATTCATCTTACAGATAACGATTCGAATAGTTGATATTTACTGTCAGAGTCATTTTCTTCAAATTTTACTTTTAAGCAGGACGAGACACTCACAAAGTTATATACTGATAAAAAAAAACCGGGTAAGGATCTACCCATGCACTTAAAAAAGTCGCCATTAAACCCTTGAAGGGTTTATTCCGATGTGGTGAACCATTTTAGCGTTTATTAGTCGAAGGGTTTCTGAAAACTGAAGGGTATATATGATGAGAACATAAGCATTCAGTATTCTACGATTTTAAGAGAAGAGGATATCCTTCAATGGATAATAGTAGTTTGTTGTTCGCTTTCAAGGTAGGAATATTTTATTCTTCGTTTACGGTTTACTATTTTAGTTTTTCGTTAAAACGGTAAATCACTCTGCCTTTCTGGGTAGATTCTGCTACCAATTAATTGTAATAAATATATCATCAATATAAAGAAAATATAACTCACCACTATTACTAATTTGTCTAATAATCTGTTGTTCATAAAAGAACATGTAACAGCTAGCTATAGTGAGAGTGAGGGGGAACCCATTGTTCCACCTCGAATTTGATGATAATATTTACCATCATAGGAGAAGTAAGGTGCGCGTAATTCAAAATTACAGCACTTCTTATTTTTTTTGCTTAAATATACATCAATAGATTCGGTGTTTCAAGCTGATCACGAATATCTACTTACTTTTTCGATTCGAGAAAATCTTCATGGAGAAAACGGCAAAAAAACTGAGAGAGTGTA